>JAQIUQ010001738.1:0-20617 GCA_030378365.1 Hybognathus amarus | reverse complement strand
TCAATAGGGCCCCTCAAATGTTTGGTTACCCATACTTCTTCAAAATGTCTTCTTTTGTGTTCAGCAAAAGAAGGAAATTCATACAGGTTTAGAACAACTTGAGGGTGAGTAAATGTCTTATGATGATAGATTTTTTATTTTTTGGTGAACTATCCCTTTAATTCTTATGGAGTGAGACGCTGAATCTAAATATTATGCTATTCTTCGTAAAAATCCAATGAAAACATTGACATAATAACATAAGAACAGTAATAAAGATTTCAAGAATATTAAGTTGGTAGCTGCTGACTCATGTGCATGAAACCATGTATGGTTCTGTGTCATAATGAAATAGATATGTGATTGACTTGATGTAAATAATCTTATGTCAAGCTGTATTTCTTAGTTTTTGATTTTAGTATTATTTACTCTTAAAGATTTAACTGGCTAAAATTGCACTGATGAAGTCTCAACTGAGGACACACTGATCTAATGCAGGACCTACAAATTGCGCAGTGACTCATTAAGTTAAGTGCTCCTTGGCTTTCAGTCATTCATGCTATAAATGAGTGTATCATCCTCTTTGGCTCAGTCATAAATGAGAAACAGAAGCAGAAGGTCACACAACAGAAGAAATCAGAGGACATTGATTCGCTGGCTTAGTAAAACAAACAAAAGAATAAAATGAATTGGATGCACTCAAATATGTCATAAATTAGTTCTAGTACCCATAATCTGATGTGTGCATAATGTGTTTTGAAAAGCTTGTGTTCTTGAAGTTGAAACAAAGCTCTACCTTTATGTAGCATATTTATAATAAAGTGGCCCAATTTGTTTAATTGGATGTTTTTCATCCCATGTTGTCTGATTGGTTACACCAGGGTTCCTCAAACTCGGATTCCAGGACTGAGTTTGAGGAACCCTGTTACACTGTCAATCAGACATACATAATATAATGCTCTCTTTTAATTCTTCCAGAAAGTACAAGGGTGGCTAATGAAAAAGCCTGAGATAATGAATGTGTTTATCACAGCAAACACATTCCCTTTATTATAATGTATACAATTTCTGACCATGATTTAAGCGTTAAATAAAAATGGGTAATACTTTGCAATATGATTTCGTTAACATATGTGTTAGCAGTTCATCAAAATACATTATAGGCTAGTTCATTTATCTCAGACGAATAGAGCAATAATGATAAGAGCTTACATACTTTATCCATACATTTTTCTTTTGGGATAAATAAAGCAGGATAGAAACAGCTTTTAAAGACTGCAGGCTGTGTCCTTAATTTAAATGAGTAAAAGTACTATTATTTTTTTTGATGCAAAAGTTTCTTAATTAGCAAAATATGCTGAGACAAGAGCTGCATCTAGCACGTTACGTTCTAAAATCTGGCAAATACGTTTTCAAGAGGACGTCATTAATCTCTTGTAGGGGTTTTCTTTACGTCATACCGCGGTGATTCGTTATTAGGTCTCTCTCTCTCTCTCTCTCTCTCTCTCTCTCTCTCTCTCTCTCTCTCTCTCTCTCTCGAAGTAGCTCGCAGACAGAGAAAAGAGCTGCAGCGCTAAACACCGTCAGCTCTTGCTTTCAGTTGCCGGATTCATTAGCAGCGGCGGCAGTCTCGTAATGGAGAACCAACATCGACATCTCATCTGCTCAGCTCCTTAAAGGGTGAGTCTAAATCTTTAATTCCTTTTTAAAAACAATCGTTACGGTAGAAATAAGACATAAAAGAATCCAAATCTTACACGGTAGTCTTATTAGCACTTATAGTTGTCAGTTGATAAAAGACGCATGATGGACAGTCAGTTCAGTTTTCCCCAACAAACCAAAGTTTATTAGCTATTCGGACTTACAGGAACCCAAACTAAAAGTGATTTAATTGAAGGAGAGTAATTGAAACATCAATTTCTAATAAATTATGTTGAGTCATTTATTGAACTATTGGAGGGGTGTGTCCGGTCCGGTGATGAGGCGCTGCTCTAGAGTCAGTTTTGACATGAGCGAAAGCGACTGATCGGTGGCTGGAATAGAGCGCCAGTGCGCGCCGCGGGCGATACGAGCACTGCAGAGCACAGAGACAGATACTGAGTGAGAAGACAAAAAATACAATAATGTATGACACCCAATAAGTAACATAATTTGAATCGTTTCAATGTTTTGTAATGAAAACAAATATGTTTAGGTCCATTTTATGGAAAATCTAAGTTTATTAATAATCTGTTTATCTATAGCCTATTTATTTATTTAGTTCATTTGTTGCAAGTGGTATTGTTTTGACAGAACCCAGACTGTATTTTCACCCAATTTATTTTTTTTTTATTATTGTTTATCCATTTTGGTTCTTTATTTTGAGTCAAATTTATTTTGAGACTTAAACATTGAGCAGTGTCATTTAATCATTTAATTTTTTTAAAAAAGTAATTTTGAACTGTCCAATAACAAACTTTTCATTGGCACATTTTAGGGTAGAAAGATAAAGGGTTAAACTGAGATACTGTTTTCAAGAGAAATCTTGAAACTGAAGATTCTCTAAAATTATGGATGACCACTGAAATTTTCACGTTTAAAAAGAAAATGATTTAGAACAATTGTGGCCTAGTGTTTTCTATAAAAAGTGACCAATGCAGCTTTTAATTTCAGTCACTTTAAACTCATTCCACTACAATAGTTTCAAGGTTGTATCCTTGAGAACCAGGCAGCACTTCTTTAGCAATGCCCCATTGACCAGTCTGTTATCTTTGCCTTCATAAAGTTCAGCTGCATTAGCCTCATTTGGCTGCATTATGTGCTCTGACCAATTCAAAGATAAACTAATTATTGAGTATTTCATTTGTCGTTTCTTTTAAATATTGGCATCTCACAATTTTTTTTTCTCTGCTGCATTTGGTGTGCATGACTGGGAACACATGTCCAATGTTAAGATTAGAATCTGCTGCTGTAGTGGTTCTGCTCATGAGTTCTGCTGGCCCATCGCTCTGCCCATTGAGAAAAGGCTTTATTGAATTACCTGCAGTGATGCAGCCGGTCGTGCCGTGATTGAGAGTGACAGAGCTCCCATGAGTCGCGAGCCCACTTTTTCTCTTAATGTGCATGGCAATGCATGTCAATATGTCATATTAGTTATATCATGATGGATCACTGATTCTGTAGATGTGGGAAATGTAATCTCAAGATTAATGTGTAAGTACAGAAGAATTTTATTAGAATAATTTGTGAAACATGTTCAGTGGGATTCACTATACTCTATAGTGCAGATGATGCCTGCTTTTTCCAAATGTGTTTTCCTTATAACCTTATTTCCTTATAACTGTGTCAACATTGTCAGATAATATGCTGTCATGTCATGTATTATTATTTGCAAATTATCTTAGAATTACAAAATAAATTGAGACTACTGGATGATTTCAGCTGACCCTGATTCACAGTCAGACAGAAAATCTTGTGCTGACAGCATATTGATGATAGATTCAGCAGCCATTGTATTTTTTTCAAGTTTTGCAATAAAAATTCCAGAACTTTCCCAATCAAATTTGTATATTTAGCAATACAAATACATTCATATTTCAGTTTTTCTTAAAGCTGCAGTCTGTAGCTTTTTTGGGGTTAAAATAATCCAAAATAAATTTTTTAGCAAATACATAACCAGCCAGTGTTCAAAACTATCTGCTTGCCATATCAATTCAAAGCAGTAAGCTTGTAATAATGTTTTTAATTCCATTGGTACTGGTGGATTTCCTCTGGAGATTCGAGCATGTCTTTGCGTCCATTACGTCACATCTGTACACATAAAGAGGGAGTCTCGGCTAGTAGGCTATATTGCGAGTGAGGATGTTGGAGGAGGTGGAGATTTATAGCCTTTTCTCTCAGCAATTGATAATTAAACTTATCAATTTGATGGCGGATCCAGAAAGGTTCAAACGACAATCACCAGTGACAACAGATTCACCCGCTGTAAAATGCAAAATACTTAGTTTGGAGTGGCTACAGAAATAAAGAGACTGCAACCGGACCCATACAAAAACAAAGATACACATCGGAAGAGCATTATATGAAGAGTTCAGATGCAAAAGCCTCTTAAGTGCCATTTGAAATTTTCTTCTAAAATGATCATTTTATTAAGCTTGTATATTTAAGTTCAGTAATTTCACTTAAATGGCAAATGAAGATTACCTATTAATTGTCATTTAGAGTGAAATTACTGAACTTAATATACAGCTTGATAAAAATTGTCATTTTAGAAGAAAATTTCAAATGGCATTTACTAAGGCTTTTGCATCTGAACTCTTCATATGTAGTCACGCAATGCTGAAAATTAACAATTTGAGAGCAAAGTATAATTTTGCACGGCTTTACGTGACATGATAAGCGAACTGTTAGATTTAATCATGCACAATTTACTGCAATGCTTTTTTACCTTAGTTGGTCTGAACAAAAGTGGATGTTTCTTACTTGTTCAGATGACATATTGCGGTGAAAATGATTATGTTGGTCAAACTTCCAACAAGAATAATCTGTGTTTCTGAATGCCAGGATCCACACCGGCGCGGTGACTGACAGCCACACACTCTCCTCAAACATTGGATTCATCCGTGCTGTGCCGTGCTAAGGCACAACTGCCATTAAAATTGATAATTCTGCAATAACTGCAATTGCAGATTTTAAACAGAGATGGCGACAAAGAGTAAAGTAAAGGCTGCAGCTTTAACTTTACTATATATTTTGATCTACATGAAACGTGGTCTGAGAACAGGTGATTTTAGAGGTAGTGAAAGACAATGTGATCCCATGCTTTTGAAAAGTGACAATTTAATGAAATATTGTATTATAGTGCTCGTTTCTGGTTCATTTCAGATATGGAAATGTTGCCTTTTCAAAACTAATGGCAGGTAAACATGTACAATATTTTTGTCTCATGTCTTAAGAATCACAACATCTACAATCATCAAAGACTGTGATTTTTAATTGAGAATTATGACATAATTAACATACACAAAGCATTGAAACCTTGCAGCAAATGGCTTCCTTTTTTTGATATAGTGTTAATGTGTCTTTTCGTTTAGCCTAAATGTTTAGTGCTAGACATATTACTTTTAAAAGAATATCATCAAAAATAGTTTCTCCAGACAGCAAATTCACCCTCACCCAACAGTGTTCTTCTTTTCCTCCTCCTCCTCCATAATATCATCTGAAGCAATCTCTTAACACAAGATGCCCTAGCGTCCTTCTTATAGACAAGGTCATTTGCTTTTTTGTTATAATGCAATTATGACCTCTCTAAACCATTAGAAGATTGAACCTGGCTTATTCACACTGCCTGACTTTTCTCCTGTCTGCATTTAATTTAATGTCTGTTAGTCAGACATTTAATTTAATGTCTGTGATTTTACTTTTTAACTTTATATTATATTTTCTATAATATGTTATTGAAATGGGTAATTTGGGGATTCTTGTGTTGTTTTCTTCCTATCACTTCTGAGAGTATTATATAGCAACACATCTGTTAAAGAAAGAGAACAGAACAGACACACCATACATCATTTCGACAAAGGCTATAAAGAGGGCAGGGCCTATTTTCAGTATATTTTCAGTCCACTTGCGACTAAATTGTACCTAAACTGCACTTAATACAATTTTTTAACCCCCATTTCTTGAATTTTGTGATCATTCATGCATTGCATCTATCAGGGTTTCCAAATACGTACGCTTTAGAACCTTTTAAGGTTCTATATAGGACATTTCTTCTAGAGTGTGTGCACTTAGGTTAAGCTGTTTCCATTCAGATCAGTAAAATGTTGAGAATGGTGCTTTTCAATATTATTTTAGACCTGTATTTAGATCTTTATTCGTCAGGAAAGAATTATTTAGATAAAGTTGTATTTCAACTGGAATATTGTTTTCCATGATTTATCCACTTAACAAAATTATAAATCGCAACACTTTTGTTTTTGCTTCCATTTTTCATGAGCTGAACTCAAATATTGTTCACAAATCTGTCTAAAATCTGTGTTAGTGAGCACTTCTCCTTTGCCGATGCTGATTAGACAGCATGATTATTGCATAATTATCTCGGCAAAGGAGAAGTGCTCACTGACAAAGATTTAGATTTGTGAAACAATATGTGAGAAATAGGCCTTTTGTGTACATAGAAAAAGCCTTTGATTTTTGAGTTCAGCTCAATGAAAAATGGAGGCAAAAACAAAAGTGTTGGTTTTATAATTTTACGTTCAGTGTAGCTGATTATATTCATGACTTGTTGCTGTCCATCATTTGTAAGCAGCAGTACTGTCAGATTCCCCCAGCATTACGCAGGTAGATTGTGGGAAGTGCTGTCTCTTCACTGAGGGGCCAATCATGCAGTTCAACATGGCTGACAGACCTCTTAGACAGACATGGTCCACATCCATTCAGTCAGCCAATAATGGATTACTCCACAGCCTGAGCACTCAGCTTTCCAATGGCATGTAAACATAATGAATGCGTAACAAGCTCTCTTTTGATCCATTAGCTGTTGTAAAATTTCACAGATTCATTCTCAGGGATGTGTATGGCCCTGAGTATGTGTGGTGCAGTTTTTTACTATAAGTCATACAAAATATAAAACGTAAAACGTAAAACAACTGTTCAGTTAAAATATACAATTTTGTTCACATCATATTTTCGAATGTTAAATTATGTTGCAGCCTATGAAAAGTTTTGTCCCAAATTGTGAGACTACAATGAAAATCTGGAACCAAAATATTTCTGATTCTCACTGTTTTAGGTCACTTATTCAAATGTAGTTCAGATTTGCTACCAGTGAAGCACAAGATCCTTCTTTGATTTTGGAAAATTTTTCAGTTGGAGAGCATGATCGTCAAATTTTGCTTGAGTGCTGCTGTCATTAAAGCTACAGAGGTTACACCAGAAGGTCCCACTTTATATTAAGTGGCTTTAAGTACTATGTACTTACATTTAAAAATAAGTACAATGTACTTACTGTGCTCATGTTGTATTGTAAATCACTTTTGCTGCCATTGAGGTGTGACACGGGTAAGGTTAGGGACAGGTGTAGTGGTATGGGTAGGTTTAAGGGTGGGTTTAAGTGTAGGGAATGGGTCAGCTGTGTAATTACAGATGTAATTACATAAATTAATTACAGCTATAATTACATGCTGGTATTTTTAAAATATAAGTACAATGTAATAACATGTATGTACACAATAAGTCAATTGTATCAAATTATTCATTTCAATGTAAGTACATGATACTTAAAGCCACTTAATATAAAGTTGGACCCACCAGAAAATTATATGCTACTAACTGTTATGTGACTTTACTTTTTATTTGGGAATTTCAGAAAAATTTACAGTCTTTCAGCTGTTTGCAATGAACAAATCAAACAAAAGCAATTGAGGTAGCCCAACACAGACAAAAGTTTCAAGTGATTTCCCCAAACTCAACTGAAAATGCAACTTTTAATGACGTCTGCTATCTCAAAATTATTCAACCCCATTCATGGCAAGCATATTAAGTACTTAGTAGAACAGCCTTTTGCTGTTATGACCCCCTGTAAAAGAGATGTATAACGAGACACCAGCTTCTGGCAGCGTTTACTGAGGAATCTTAGCCCATTCCTCATGAGCAATGGCCTCCAGTTCAGTAATATCTCTTGCGATTTGCATGCAGCAACAGCCTTCTTCAAATCCCACCAGAGATTTTCAATGGGGTTCAAGGTGACTGTGATGGCCAATGTAGAATCTTCCAGGATGACTTCTGCCACCAAGCCTTGGTGGAATTTGAAGTATGCTTGGGATCATTGTACTGTTGGAAGCTTCCTCACTGACGGTATTACATTTTCTCCTGGGATTTTTTGATACACAAAAATGTATCCATCTTACCTTCCACACATTGCAGGTTTCCTGTGTCAGAGGATGCAAAGCACCCAGACATTTCCCGATTCATCTTCTCTTAGGTTTTTGGACCATTCTTTCGACTTAGCCATGTTTCTAACATGCAGTCAGAACGTGACACTCAACAAACCTAGCCAGTTCAGATACTTTCAAGTGTCTACAATCAAGCACACCTGGTGCAACTAATGAAGCCATTGATTAGTTGCATCAGGTGTGCTTGAGACAACACTTGATTTGCAGGTTTGTGCTGTTTTGAGGGATTCTATTCAGAAAAAAATTGAGACTCTAGAAAAGGTGCTTTTTCTGATGAATTTGGGGAAACCACTTGTAACATTTGTTCTGTTGAGCTATTCAGGCCCTGTTTACACAATGGGAAAACGCAGATATTTTTCTGAGTTTTGCCCTCTCATTTACACGAAAAACGCCGCTTTTATCACTGAAAACGATTATTTCTAAAAACTCCGGGCAAAGTGGAGATTTTTGAAAACGCCGGATATTTGTTGTCGTGTGAACTGGGAGAAACGGCGTTTTAGGTTCTCTCTTGTCGATTCTGAGGATTCTGATTGGCTTGTATGGCTTTATCCTTAACCCCTACACTGCCGCCAATAGGTTTGGCATAGTTATGATGGCGCTTGACGGTGTATTTATGCGGGTGTGTGAACGATGTTATTTTTGAAAACGGAGCGGGGGAAAATATTTGTTTTGCTAAATACCCGGCTCTGTGTAAGCGTGGCTCCAGTCTTTGGTGTCACATAATCCATCAGAAATTAAGATATATTTATAAAATGCCATCTATGATCAGGCCCCGAATCGTATAAGTACTTGTACATTCTAATGGCTTTTCCAAACTTTGATTATGAACTATATGACAGAGGTTCTCAACTCCAGTCCTCGCGACCCACTGCTCTGCACATTGTGCATGTCTCCCTTATTTAACACACCTGATTCAGATCCTCAGCTTGTTAGGATAGAGCTCTCTGTCTATCCTAACAAGCTGAGGATCTGAATCAGGTGTGTTAATGAGGGAGGCATGCACAATATGCAGAGCAGTGGGTCACGAGGATTGGAGTTGAGAACCGCTGCTATATGAAGCCCAAAACTTTAGTATTCACAGTATAACTTTGAACCTGTGTTTCTCCCCTAGACTCATGAGAGCCATAAAGGCAAAATCTCCTATTTTGTGCTGACTGCAGACCTCTTCCCCTCCACCATCTAAAAATGGATGGTACAGCTCAACAAGACACATCTTCCCTCATGAAAGGGGCCAGAGACATTGCTAAGGTGGCCAAAAGACAAGCCGCTAAGAAAGTCAACAAAGTTGTGGACCATGCCTCGAACGAGTACTCCCACAGTCGCGCCTACCAACGCTTCCAGGATGAAGATGATGACTACTACAGCCAGCCGGATGGAAATTACACTGGCCACCACGCCAATGATGAAGAGGGATCCCAGCGACGCCACTGAGGGTCATGATGATGAGGATGAGATATATGAAGGGGAGTACCAGGGAATCCCCTCGGATGCAAAGCCCAGGGATGGACAGGTGGCTTTGGGAAAGCCGGCTGGCGGATGGCCTGAAGGACCGGCGAGAGCTGGAGAATGAGAGGCAGGCAGACGAGGAGGAATTGGCCCAGCAGTACGAGCTCATCATACAAGAGTGTGGACATGGCAGGTTTCAGTGGCAGCTGTTCTTCACGCTGGGGCTGGCGCTCATGTCGGATGGTGTGGAGGTCTTCGTGGTGGGCTTCGTTCTTCCTAGCGCAGAGACGGATATGTGCGCGTCTGACTCGGAGCTCTGGCTGGCTAGGTAAGAGTAACAGGAATAACAACAAATACACAATGACACTATGCATTTGGCAGATGCTTTTATTAAAAAAAAAGAAAATGGCGCACATGGTCTAAACGGCAGTTGCGTCGCGCCATGGCATATTCTAAATTTACATGATGGAATTTGCAGCGAAGACTAAATCATCTCCAGAGAGCAAACTGATCTGCTTGTGCATTAGGTTAAAGCGCACAAGCATGATTTACATTGTAATCCTTTTATTTTTAATATTTGGCTAGTTTGTGTGCTGCTGTGCGTCCCTGTGTGTGTAATACATGTTGTATGCAATATAACATGCATTTGTGGTTTTTCTTTTTTTTAAGTCTTATTTTTCATAAACTTCACCTTTATTGTCAGCCGCGCTCTCCTCTGTCCCCTGAACGAGCGGTTCACTTCCTGATTCTATGAAACCGCTTCCCTCGGTGTGCTCAGATTGGTTAGTTTGGCCCAGTGTGTTGTGATTGGCTAAACTGTTGCTCACGTTGTCCGAAAGGTTAGCGCCCATTACCTTTACGGGAAGCGCGAGCTCCGGTCCAGATGTGAATAATGGTGTTCGAACTGCAGTTCAGTTTGAGGCAGAATCAAGACCGAGAGAAGCCGCGATGAAGAGAGTCAAACAGAACCTCACCACACACGGCTCTTAATAAAGGTTTCTGAATGATAATTTGCTCCTTTTTTTTTAACTTTATGCACGTTTGTTTTACACAATAGCATCTGACTGGCAACAATAGCAACTGACTGGCTACTAATGTTTAACACAAACAGCGTTGGCAAGTTTACGTTCTTGATCAAAATCTAAAATAACGTCATAAAACATATTTACATGAAAAATACATACAACATTAGTACTTATACAAAATTCAGGTCCATAATATTTGTACGCGTTTGTTGTTGACACAAAATAGCATAACCAGTAGCCTATAAAGCCAGCGCTGGCATTTTAATAAAACACAAGGCTACGTCTGGAATTATACATGCAAATACATTTTAAAATGATTAAGTCTTAGCCTACTTACAGGTTGTGTCCCAACAACTGCTGCCTCTGGTTTTAAATGTTGGACAAAAAAAAGCAGCAAAAGTGCAATACATTAAAAAAAGTGTATATGTTTTCTTCTTCATTTTATAATTGTTATTTCAAGAGCAAGTGTGTGATACTGCTATTTAAAAACTTGTGTAGTTCTGTTTGACCTGGTTCAATTGATATCAATTGACATTCTTATGTGTTTTATCAGTTTAATCCAGTATGAGCATCTCTCTTTCTTCTATCCTTCTTTTTTTATCCTGCCTTTTCTTCACTTATGCACTCATCTGGAGAGCCCTGAGGGCATTGTGTGGCATGCTCTGCTTCCCTATTTCATGCTCCCTCTCTCTCTTTGTCCTTATACTCTGTCAATGGCTTTTAAGACATAATCGCACGTGGCCGGCCCGTGACTGTCGGTACAGCCTTTGTACTGGCCTTAGAGATCGGATGCGGCCATCAGCTGAAGAAATTGCTGCTCCTTAGCCAGAAAGATTAAAAGATGTAGGGACCAAAAGACATTTATATAAAATATCTCAAATGCTCTTACATCTCAGACGTTGTCAAAGCCATTATAAATATAAAAGTTTGGGATCAGTGCATTTTTTTAAAGTTATTGAAAAAGGTCTATTACTGAGGTTACATTTATATGATCATAATACTGTGAAACATTATTACAATTTAAGATATCTACAATATACTTTAAAATGTATACAGCTGTATTTTCAACATTAATCCAGTCTTCAGTGTCCCATGATCCTGCAGAAATCATAGTATGCTTGTTATTTGCTGCTGAAGTAAACATTTGTATTATTATCTAGGTTGAAAATAGTTGTTCTGCTCAATATTGTTGTGTAAACCATGATATTCTTTTCAGGATTATTTAATGAATGTATATATATTTGTGACAATGTAACTGTCTTAACTGTCACTTTTGATCAGTTTAATGCATCCTTTTTAAAATTATATTTATTTATTGAATATTTCTAGATTTTTAGAGCTTGCTGACTCATGCTAAACACTGAATATCTCCTCAGTGAGTAAGATAATGTCTGCTGTCCAGCAGGCACAGTGGTAATTTATTGCAAATATGATGCAGTGTTGCCAGTTGAAATGTGAACTTTCTGCAGCTCTTAGTTCAATAGTTTCAGGCATTACTCAGGGCTATCATGCATTAGTAATGGAAAATTTACTTTTGTGTTCATGCATGATCCATTTTATTTCCGTTTATTTGATCCCATTTTTGTTTCCGTATTTAGTTCAATGTAGTTTCACAATCTTGGCTTTCCTAATTACCAAACTACTATCAGTCTATTCATCCTTATAAAAATCTATTATTTATACCAAAGGAGCATTAAGTATTGTGTGGAAATTTTAAGAAAATTGCTGCATCACCCAGTTACAGTAATGAATGGTGTTTTTAATATTTTGAGTGGTGTGTATTTCATTACTTTTGGCTTAGATCCAGGAGTCCACCTGTGTATATTAATTTTTGGCTGTTGTGTCTACTACATCTTGTCCCAACCCGCTTCCTATCTATTTCTCTGTCCTCCCTCTATCATTATTTCCCTTTATCCGCCTCTTTTCTTGTGTTGGTGAGTTAAACTGCAGTAATATTCACCCCATTGCAGAGATTACAAGACCTGCATATGCAGACTCTCAATGTGTGCACACAGAGACTGAAAGATTGTGTGTGTGTGTGTGTGTGTGTGTGTGTGTGTGTGTGTGTGTGTGTGTGTGTGTGTGTGTGTGTGTGTGTGTGTGTGTGTGTGTGTGTGTGTGTGTGTGTGTGTGTGTGTGTGTGTGTATGTGTGTGTGTGTGTGTGTGTGTGTGTGTGTGTGTGTGTGTGTGTGTGTGTGTATGTATATTGATTGTTCTACAAAGAACATTTTCTCAAAATAATCCTGGCTTATCACTATGTTTTCACTGTAAGGTTATATAGATGTGTATAGAGTTCACTGGCACAACATTATAGTGAACATTAGTAAGCAAGTAAAAAAAAGATTACATGGTAACCATAACTTCTGACAAAATGCAATGCTTACTATGTAAATAATATTCCACAGCTAACTGTGCATTAAACTTTAATGCATGACGTGTGAAGCAAAATTCACATTTTGAATGCCTCTACAGAGTTCATTCTGAATGTTTAATGCACAGCAAGCCATGGATTATCCCACTTAATACCATTGCCAGCATTGACAAGTTAAAGCTTTCATTGATGTTTGCTGCACTAAATTTGACTGGAAGGGTTAAAATAATGGTTATTTCTGGACTACAGGTGAAAATTAGCATCTATGCTATAACCTGGCTCATTTACAGTCTTTACAGAAATGTTAGTCTGTTCATTAATGTGCGCTGTCCCGAATAAATGAATAAATAAATTTCCGTCAGCAGCTTATACGACTCGTTAGATCTAACAGTCTGCACGCTTAGATGAGAGATGCTTGTGTGAATTACTTTGTCTTTGTAGCATCTCTCTACCAACAATGAAGCTGTGAGCTTAATTACTTCAAAAGCAGAAACATTACCTCTTCCTTGCTGAGTACTATAAAGTAACGATTCAGCAGATAAGATATAAAAGTTGCTGTGCTATGTTGATAACAAGTTTCTGTGCTCCTGAATGTTTCTGTGTGCACTCAGTGCTATTCTCATATATCTCTGCAAGTGATGTGGCTGTGCTTCAATAAAAGCAGTGCACTAATATAGAATGGTAATTAAACTGATTGAAACTACTTGTGCATAAACGGTTCTCTTACGAGAGGTTCTCTTATGAGAGGTTCTCTTATAGACCTTATGCACCAGAGAACAAGGCGCCGCCATCCATAGAACACTGTATATCTCTATGGCATTGCTGTCCAGTAGTAATTCGCTTTGAAGTGGATTTACTTATTGTGAAGTTAACGAAAGTTATCATAAGGGTTGTAATGTTGAAAGCAATTGTCTTAATAAATGTCAGTAGACCGGGAAGATTTTAAAACGAGCCATTCATTCATAAATAGGCGCTGTGAAAATACAGACCGGAAGACAAAAGACAAAGAGCGCAGCGCAGGGCTACATAAGGTCTATACTGTGTAATATCTTTCGCTTGGGGAAAACCTATTTTCCACGAGACATTGAAGCCAAAAACTATCCTTAATTTTGAATTAATGTAAAACGTGTTGCGGCAGCATGTAGCAATGGGCAGAGGTGGCTCGCGTGCCTATTGGCTGTCCTGCGGCAACTGCCTTTCAAGCGCCGTATCTTGCTATGCTTCCTGGTGTTTATATCCTTTCTACTTGCCGAAGTGTGTGTTTCGGGCGCTATAAAAAGTGCTCTACTCAGCGGGTCCTCGAGCCTTCTCCAGCCCGTGAAAGCACACTTGAGTCGCTCACCAATGGACAGTGGCCTCTGTTCGCTGCCGCTTCCGCCATTAATGATGACAGATGGCTGCATCTGTAGAGGAGGCCAGCTGCCCTGTTCTGGCGTCGGACAGTGAGGATTGGGCAAGCTCTGTCGGCTTGCCGCACTATTTACGCTATGCACAGCCACGCTTATACCGCCGCTGGACAGGCTGTATCGGCATTACACTCTATGCCCATACTGCTGATCTTCCAAGCTGACCTTCTCCGAAAACTGGATGAGGAAGGACCGGAAACTATCAGTGTGTCGGATTTGAGGAGCGCTACGGACCTGGCTCTTCGCGCCGCGAAATCCGCTGGGTGGGCTATTGGGCGGGAACATGGCTTCTCTCACCGACTGCTATTTCGGCCACAGCCGATGGTGTTTTGAGTGTAATAAAAATGCCCAGCCGAGTGTTCATTTGAGAATGAAAAAGACGGAGGTCTCAGAAAACCATTCTAGATACTGGAGACAGCTGAACAAAGTGCTTGTGAAATGCCTGTTCAGTACTACTCACAATCAGGAAAACCCTTGTGCAGATTTGCCAAGAGGACTGGTTGATGTCAATAGATCTGAAGGACTAATATTTCCAAATAGCAAATAGTAGTCGCGTCACAGGCGATTCTTGAGATTCGCCTTCAAGGGCCAGGTATATCAATACACATGTCCTACCATTCGGCCTGTCCCTAGCACCCCATACATTTTACAATGTGCATGGGACGCGGCTCTCACACCCCTGAAACTTCAGAGCTAATTCTAGCTCCTGATTCCCACTCCGAGCTCATAGAACACAGGACCATATTACACAAACATCTCGAGGATCTAGGTCTCAGAAGTCAATTGGGCGAAAAGTTTGCTGTCTTCCAGTCAGAAAATATATTTCCTGGTCACACATACTGAACTCACTATCTCATGACAGACACGAATGTCACCAGAACGCCAGACTGAACATTCAGCACATCACAGAATCCTTCCGCTGCGGCACCATAGTCCCACTCAAAAGGTTTCAGAAAATGCTGGTTCTCATAGCCTCAGCATCATCAGTACTCCAGTTGGGATTTGCTCTGCATGCGCCCGCTGCAGTTATGGCTAAAAGTGCAGATGCCACCTCAGGCACAGTCCTCTCGCCTCAAGGTCAATAGAAAATGTTCACAGCTCTGAAACCTCTGAGAAAGTAATCTATGGTACCAGTCAGGTGTAAACCTGGGACTTTCTCTGAGTGTGGAGAGTGGTGTCCACGTTGTGGGAGCCAGAAGGGAACATGGCCCTCATAACACAGCACAATCACCTGCAGCACCATGGAGAGCACCATCAGGACCAAGGGTAGCTCCAACACAGGTGTGCACAACTTCCCACTCTGACGGGGAGCCTCAGCTGCAAGCTGTTGGGCCAATTAGCAGCTACATAAGAGAGAGCTAAGCAGCCACATGGGAGGGGAGTGAAAAGGAGGTGAACAGACACCAAGTGCAGGAGGTTATACTGCCCAAACTTTGGAGCAGAGCTGACCCAACCACTGACTGGAGGAAAGAAACCCTATAAGGAGGACGTGAGTAGCCTGGAGAACCCTTGCTAATGCTACCTCTCTTCTGCCTCCCTCTAGAGATAAATGTGATGCCACAAGGAGCCCCAGAGGAAGGAAGAAAACCTGAGTTATAGTTCATTCCCTCTCCCCCCCCCTCCACGTTTTGAAGAATAAAAGTTACGTTTGATGCATAGAAACTCTGCCTCGTGTATTGTTCTGAGTTAACCCTTCCAAATCTGGTCTGTGAAGGTTACATATGGTGGAGAATGCGGGCATGAGTTGAGCCGCACGAGTTTCTGACGGGGCAGACGAGGAACAATAAGAAAATGGAGGAGGCCCTGACTGCCATTCTGCAGGCCCAAACCACACTCAACGCAGCAGTCACCGAGCTCTGCCGAAGGACTGAGGCACAAGGTAGAAGACCCCAAGATTACCTGACCAAAATGACTAGAGAAGATGATGTTGAAACCTACCTTGATCTCTTCGAAAAACGGCCCGAAGAGAGAGATGGCCCAGGGTTGACTGGGCGAACCTGTTACTTCCTCTGCTGACCGGGGAAGCCCAGAAGGCCTGCCGCGACCTTACCGTTCCTGAGGCAACCGATTATGATGTGGTCAAGAGAGCGATCCTCGCCCAATATGGGCTCAGCCTACCTGCCAAGGCCCAGCGCGTCCATAGCTGGGAGTACCAGGCAGCTCTCCCAGCACGGGCTCAAGTAACCACGCTAACCCGCATGGTAAGAAGCTGGTTAGAGGAAGGGGATGGGCCGTCCTCTGTGGAAAGAATAGTGATTGATCGATGCACCCGTGGCCTGCCGGCCGATGCAAAAAAATATGTGGCTCAACAAGGGCCGCAAAATGTAGAGGCCTTAATTGCACTCCTAGAAAACCACCAGGTGACTGTGAACTTGTTGAAAACTGAAACAAATAAAAGCCCCTCATGGAAACTGAGGCAAGAGCCTCCGAAGAAGTACTCCGAAGCCGTCCGAGCAAGACCACCAAAAACCCAAGGAAACTGGAGGGATGAGAGGCCTCCACGAGATCCTGTTCCGTTCCGATGTTTCACATGTGGAAGGGAGGGACACTTGGCCCGGGATTGCCCAGGCAGAGATGAACCCATGCCTACGGCCACCACCTCAGAATCATCAAGGCTCCACTGTAATTTCCTTACAACCTGCTGGGCCCATGAGGGAGTAGCTGGCCCTAGGGTCCCTGTAAAGGTTGGGGGCAGAGACACAGAAGCCCTCCTAGACTCTGGGAGTATGGTGACACTGATCCAACCGGAGTTTGCAGGACCCTTCAGGGGAAAAGAGATATCGGTGTCCTGCATCCATGGGGACTCCAGAAATTACCCCACTGCAGAAGTAAGCATGGTTACCCCCGAGGGCAGTTCAAAATACGAGCAGGGGTTGTGGAACACTTACCAGTCCCTGTCCTGATCGGCCGGGACTGTCAAGCATTCTCGGTCTACTGGACAGACCGAACTGCAGAAGGGAAGAGACCTACCCGACGCAGACGCAGGGACCGCCTATCCAATCACCGCACGGTGCTAAGCCACTGCAGGGACCACGGACACCGAAGCAACCAGCCCTGAAGAGCCCCCCATGATGATAAAGGTATGGAAGACGGTTCCGACCCCACTGCCACCGCATCGGAAGGTTCCAAAGGTGTACAGATACTTGACGACATAGAATCCCATGAAGTATTTTCTGAATTTCCCCCAGCAGAGATCCTCCAGGGAGGAAGGATGGGACGGTTCGGCTCTGCTCAACTGCAAGACCCAGCCCTGAGCCAAGCATGGGGGAGTGTACAGGTGGTTGAGGCACAGCCACAAGACAGGGTGAGTAGACTCACGTATCCACATTTCATGATCAAGAATAAACTGTTGTATAGAGTGGATCAGCGAAGGGGTGAAATTATAGAACAGTTGTTGGTCCCCAAACCGTATGCCTCTAAAGTGTTGTATTTAGCCCATACTCACCTGCTGGGAGGCCATTTGGGGGCAGAAAAAACCTACGAGAGGATCCTCACCCGTTTCTACTGGCCCGGGGTCAAGAAGGCGGTTGAAGACTATTGTCGTCACTGTGCTGAATGCCAACTCCACAGCCCCAAGGTAACATATCGAAATCCCCTTATACCTTTACCGATCATTGAGACCCCGTTCAGCAGGATTGCGCTGGACATTGTGGGACCCCTGCCAAAATCCAACCGGGGACACAGATATATTCTAGTCATCCTTGACTATGCTACCCGGTTCCCAGAGGCGATACCTCTCCGGTCAGCCACCTCAAAGGCTGTGGCCAGGGAACTGGTCCAACTTTTCAGCTGGGTGGGGATAGCAGACGAAATCCTTACGGACCAAGGCTCCTGCTTCATGTCCACCGTGATGAAAGAGACCTGCCGACAAATGAATGTAACGCAACTCAGAACCTCCATATTCCACCCTCAGACTGATGGGCTGGTAGAAAGGTTTAACAAAACTCTTAAACAAATGCTAAAGAAAGTAATTGATGTTGATGGGAAAAATTGGGATCAGCTCTTACCATATGTCTTGTTCTCTGTTCGAGAAGTCCCACAGAGTTCCACTGGCTTCTCACCCTTTGAACTCCTCTATGGACGACGACCTCGAGGGATGCTGGATCTCGCCAAAGAGAGTTGGGAACAGCAGCCGTCACCCCATCGCACTATCATTGAGCATGTTGAACAGGTGCATGACCGAATGACGAAGGTCTGGCCGATCGTAAGAGAGCACCTGCAGCAGGCTCAACAACAGCAGGCCAGAATATACAACAGAGGGGCACAGGTTAGAGAATTTCACCCTGGAGAAAAGGTATTAGTTCTAATCCCAACCAACGAATGCAAGTTCCTGGCCAAGTGGATGGGACCCTATGAAGTTGTAGAGCAAACCGGACCAGTCAACTACAGAGTTCGCCAACCTGGCCGAAGGAAGGCCCAACAAATCTACCATATAAACCTCTTGAAACCGTGGCGTGAACCAGTTGCCCCGCCAAGCGATGTTCTCGCAGCCAGTGTCCTTCCCCTGGTAACCCTAGACGTGAAAATGGGTAACCAGCTCTCTCCTAGGCAAAAGCAGGAGTTACGAGAGCTCTTGTGGCGGAATCGTGATGTCTTCTCTGATCTCCCGGGACAGACCTCCCTTATAACCCATGATATAGTAACAGAACCTGGAAAGGTTGTTAGACTTCGACCTTACAGGATCCCAGAAGCTAAAAGGGAGGCCATCCAGAAGGAGGTAAAGAAAATGCTTGAGTTAGGAGTGATCGAAGAGTCCCAAAGTGCTTGGTCGAGTCCATCGTCCTAGTCCCAAAACCAGATGGAAGCACACGATTCTGCAATGATTATAGAAAATTGAATGAGATCTCACAATTTGACGCTTACCCTATGCCACGCATAGATGAGCTGATTGAGCGGTTGGGCCCCGCAAGATTCATCACAACCCTAGACTTAACAAAAGGGTACTGGCAAGTACCTCTAACCCCACAAGCAAGACCAAAAACCGCCTTCTCCACTCCTGAGGGGGCCTTTCAATACAAAGTTCTTCCTTTTGGGGTCCATGGGGCACCAGCCACGTTTCAGAGACTCATGGATAGAGTTCTCCGCCCCCACCAGCAGTATGCTGCCGCCTATCGTAGACGACATAGTTGTCCACGATAAGACTTGGGAAGAACATCTTCACCATCTAGAGGCTGTCTTGCAGGCATTAAGGTCAGCGGCTCTCACGGCCAACCCCGGTAAGTGTTCTCTTGCACAAGAAGAGGCCAACTATCTGGGGTACACTGTTGGGAGGGGAAATGTGAAACCCCAACCTAAGAAAATTGATTCTATACTCACCTGGCCCTGGCCTCAAACTAAGAAACAGTTAAGAACCTTCCTCGGGCTAGTTGGTTATTATCGAACGTTCATCCCCTGGCTTTGCTACAAAAGCAGCCCCCCTAACTGAATTGACTCGCAAATACCTCCCAAATCAGGTAAAGTGGACAAGAGAAGCAGAGCAGGCCTTCATCACACTAAAGCAATCCCTCTGTTCTGAGCCCCTCCTGCAAGCCCCAAACTTCGACAAACCATTTGTTCTACAAACAGACGCCTCAGAGGTAGGGATTGGGGCCGTGCTATCACAGTTGCAAGATGGTATGGAACACCCAGTCATGTACATTAGCCGTAAGCTATTGGCCTCTGAGAAGAATTATGCCACAATTGAAAAGGAATGTCTGGCTGTCAAATGGGCTATTGAGAAATTAAGATATTTCCTGTTGGGCCGGAAATTTGTCTTGGTAACTGATCATGCCCCACTGAAATGGATGTCTCAAAACAAAGGTAAAAATGCACGAATCACTCGCTGGTTTCTTCAGTTGCAGGACTTCCAGTTCACAGTGGAGCACCGAGCTGGGAATTCTCATGCGAATGCAGATGCCATGTCTAGGAGGCATGACTGCTCTGGGGCGTGAAACTCCAAGCGGAAGCTTGGAGCTGGAAAAGGGGGTATGTGGTAGCCAGAAGGGAACATGGCCCTCATAACACAGCACAATCACCTGCAGCACCATGGAGAGCACCATCAGGACCAAGGGTAGCTCCAACACAGGTGTGCACAACTTCCCACTCTGACGGGGAGCCTCAGCTGCAAGCTGTTGGGCCAATTAGCAGCTACATAAGAGAGAGCTAAGCAGCCACATGGGAGGGGAGTGAAAAGGAGGTGAACAGACACCAAGTGCAGGAGGTTATACTGCCCAAACTTTGGAGCAGAGCTGACCCAACCACTGACTGGAGGAAAGAAACCCTATAAGGAGGACGTGAGTAGCCTGGAGAACCCTTGCTAATGCTACCTCTCTTCTGCCTCCCTCTAGAGATAAATGTGATGCCACAAGGAGCCCCAGAGGAAGGAAGAAAACCTGAGTTATAGTTCATTCCCTCTCCCCCCCCCCCCTCCACGTTTTGAAGAATAAAAGTTACGTTTGATGCATAGAAGCTCTGCC
>JAQIUQ010001737.1:277500-408231 GCA_030378365.1 Hybognathus amarus | reverse complement strand
AAATATACTTGGTTTCAGTTACGTATTGCTGGACAATGTGCATTTTGCAGTGAGGATTTCTCTAGAATTTCTCTTGTTTCTTATTCAAAATTTTAGGTGAGCAGGCATCACAATGGTAGGCTAATGTTCAGGCTATCGAAACAGATTCATTTTGGAATGTAAAAATAGGGATTTCTCATTGTCATTAGGCCTATTTGTATTTAACAACATTTATTGTTCTTGTCACGTGAAATTTATTCTTGAATACATATGTTCAAGATTAGTCACTAGATGGCAGTTCCACGATAGAGGTGACATTGCTGGAGTTTTAGACTAGACACACGATAAGACCTACTAATCGATCCCGCGAATCTTCATTATTTATTTTGTAGGATGCAATTGAAAGTTCGTTTGTTTAATGTAAATTTAGATCAAAAAAGGTCTCATTATGAAAAAAAAAATCAAGAATATTACATATAATATGTAGACAGCTATGACATAGCTCGGTTATGATACTATCTATTAGTAATGTCTTGTGAAACTTCCGTTATGGGCAAGGTATCATGGCGACTTACATAGAAGCGTCATGCAGCGGTTTATATCTGAGTTTATTTAATTTTAAAAGGTTATAAATGCCGTAACTGAGGGTTTAATTCAAGATACTTGTCCAAAATGTTGCGTTCTACACGTATGTGGGGTATTTACACACGGAATACAAGTGTTAATGTTATAAAGTGGGCTTCAGCATCCTCAAATGAGCGAAGATCATCAGTCCGTCCTTTTGAGAGAGTGCAATCAAGAACCCTTGAGATTATATAGTGAATCAGTGACTTTATCACCTCCTAGATGGACTAAGACCAATACGACTAGTTCAAACGCATCTGCATCTGATCGTGTGAATGAGGAAGAAAGCAGTGATGTGTTTGGTGATTATTCCAGAAGTTTCTCCTCCAGAAGAACCTTTCGCAAAACATCCTCTGAGCTGCTGGATATGAGATACAGGGATGATGAGGAGCACACGCCGGTGGTGCTAAAGTTCAGGTCCAAAAACTGGTCGGAAAAATACAGCATACTGGTATTTCCTCCAGTGCAAAAAGCTGATCAAAGAGGACAAAGTAAGTTGTCAGAAAACACGTGATTTTAACACATCCTTACCGTGGCAGTACTGTTCATGTATTAATATTCCAACCAGGATAATTATATAGAAGCTTACTTAAAATGTGCTTAACGAGAGTAATTTTTCATGACAATTATTTTCAATGAAGAGTTATTTCTTTAAAGTATATATTAAGTCATTATGGTTTAATAATGTCATGCTTTAAAGAAGTACACGTATTTTGATGTTTTGTCTAACATATTAAAGGACTTGAAATTTTATACTTTTTACATTTCACATATTGTACTAAATTGCAACTTCAACTAAATGCTTGAGATAAAATATTAGCTGTAATACATTTTCATGCAACATGCAATGAGAGCATAATTTAGTTTGCACTTAAGTATGTTATAATAATAATTATTCATTTAGCTTGCACTAGTAGTACCGTATGTTCCTTAAAAAGTGTATTATTTCCCTAAAAAGTAACTCATTATGTGTATTCTCAGTGTTGCCATGTATACAAGTAGGTTGAATAATCGAAGAATGTTTCTGTATTCTATAAACCAATGCACACTTTATTCTTGTTTTGTCTAGCTGGGTGAGGCATTAGATACTGTTTGAGGCTGATATGCTCAAAGGTGAGAGATTACAGGCTGAGGAGTACAATCTAGCACTCATTCCATTGGATGAATGCGACATGTGTGAGTACCTAAAGAAAGCCTTCCAGCTATACAATAAAGTCAGATGGTAATGCACACTTCACATTATGATGATCTTTAACGTCATTATTTATATCAGGTGCTTTTAAAGATCATTTATACATCATAATTTAATTCTGTTTTTATGTTACGCAATGTTACCACTCAGATGAAGAAGCGAGGGATAGAGCCATCGGATGCTACATACACTGCACTGTTCAACGCTTGTGCAGAATCACCATGGAAGCAGTCAGGGTTGGACCAGGCAATAAAGCTCAAGCAAGAGCTTCTCAGGGAAGAACATCCCTCTCTAGTGCCATATAACCTGGCAAGCTTTGCTCAAAGCAGTCGCTCTGGCTGGAGATCTGAAGTTCGTGCTTTTCAAAATCCTGCGGGTACTAAATAATGTCACAACACATTTTAGCTTTTGCTTTTAAATCTTTTTGCTTTAACACCACAGTAATATCATTTGGTTTGTGTAAATGCGTGTATAGGAGATGCTTCAAATGGACATCCCATCACACAAGAGACATTTCATTATCTGCTGATTAGCTGTGCGAACGACAAGCAGCATGGGTTCTGGCTGGCTTTACAGGTACTTACACACACCTACGACTTAGAAATGCACTTTAGCATTAAAGGGATAAGTTATCATTTACTCACCCTCAAGTTGTTGAGGGTGAGTAAAATATACCAAAATATACTATGGTAGTCAATGGGGATTGAAGATCTGTTTGATTAAAACATTCTTCCAAATATCTTCCTTTGTGTTCAGCAGAACAAGTAAACACATAGAGGTTTAGAAACAACTTGAGGTGTGAGTAAGGCTAAAGTATGGAGATTTGAAAACGGGGTTTCGTTTAAAAACACTCTCCGTCCACATGAGCGTTTTCAGGCGTTTTCTGACGTTTCAGTGTGGATGAGAAACTTCTAATTCACTTCACTGCGCATGCGTGAAACTTCACAAAAGCTCACTGAGATGATACAGATGGGAAATAAATAATAATGTTATCGCACAATAACAGGATAATTTTATTTAGCAAATTATCTCACCATCACTGATGCGTCCAGGTCGCATTCAGTCACCATATGTTTGGTCTAAAACGCAACTGCTCTCCTGTTTTGCCGCAGGACAGCAAATGTGAGTAGGCTACATTATCTGTCATCTTTGCAGTACTGTGCTATGAAGAATAGCACATATTAAGCAACATAGAAAGTAACATATTTTAGCAATAGTGTAAAAATGAATAACACATAACAGGCACAATACCGAATAAACATGAATATCTATTGGTGCTACATGCATCACATGACTAAACTTACATCATTCGTTTTGAAATACCTCCGGTTTCACTGTCCACACTACAACGCGAAAAAGGCGTTTTCAAAATTATCCACTTTGTAGAACGTTTTCCATTGATACGTTTTTGTTGACTTAAAACGGCGTCTCAGTGTGGACGGAAGGCCAAAACGGAGAGAAAAATATACGTTTTCAAACAAAAACGTATTAGTGTGGAAAGGGCCTAAATGATGATAGAATTTTCATTTTTGGGTGAACTATCCCTTTAATACACATGTTAGCATTGATGCACAGAAATTCATATTTTTACAGTAATTAACATTTTCATTTAGCCGAAAATTGAAACTGAAGTATTGATAATTACATTTGGGTAATTTATCTCAGTAACACTTTAACTGTAAGGGTACATGAATTATCATCAAATTCATGTATAAATTAATGCATGAATTATGCATTAATTAATGCGTTAATATCTCATGAATCATCAGGAACTAACACAAGTTCAACATTTTTCATTCATGACTTCATGAATGAACAACACCTTAATTAAAACATTAACTAAGATGAGCACATCATCATGAGTTATGATGTATTACGCATGATCATGATGTTTTCTTTGTTCACAGTTATGCCACAATTAATAGCACATTGTTCATGAGTGTTTCAAATGACCCTAGTCACCACTTTAGTTGAGGGGCACACACATAATAAAGTCATTTGATAGATAATGCTTAGTTAATGATGACTTCTGTATTTGATTATTAACAGAATGTGTGTGCTATGAGCTGTGATTGGTCTATTTTGGTGTCTGTCCAATACAGTAGTCATCATTAACTAAGCATTAATCTATTAATGACTTCATCATGTGTGTGTGGCCCCTCAACTAAAGTGGTGACTAGGTCACTGGCCAAGACAAAGAACAAAGAAAACATCATGATCATGCGTAATAAATCCTAATTCATGATGATGTGCTCATCTTAGTTAATGTTTTAATTAAGGTGTTGTTCATTCATGAAGTCATGAATGAAGAATATTGAACTTGTGTTGGTTCCTGATGATTCATGAGAAATTAATGCATGAATGAATGCACAGTTCATGCATTAATTTATACATGAATTCATGATAATTAATGTACCCTTACCGTAAAGTGTTACCTTTATCTCTTTATGCTGTTCAGAATGTTTGTGTTCTTAGGCGATAAAAATAAAACCAGTCGTAGTAAAGGTTTTCTTTTCAGAAAGTAACAAACCTATTAAAATTTCAGCTGCTACTCTTACATCATGTTTGGTCACAGTAAAGTTTGTCCTCACTGCTTAAATGATTTATCCACGTGTGTACGAAAAAATAGACACTGACACAGTCAAAAAATGTCTTCAGAGAAGTGCTAATAAAATCAACTTTTGTCAATTAAGTTACTTACTAAGTTTTATTTTATTGTTTTTTGTTTTGTAGGTGTGGCAGCAGATGCTTAGGATTGGAATAAAACCAGACACTCAAAATTACACCATACTCCTGCGCATAGCACGAGATTGTGGAATAGGTGATCCTGGTTTGGCTTCTGCGTTACTCCTGAAGCGAACGGAAGAAGCGACCCCAAAACTCACAAGTGGAAAGGAAAAGCCGTCGGACAAATGACAAAGTGGGGACATTGTGTCAGCCTTTAGATATGGATGTGTTTGAGAATGAGCTGTTTGTAGACACACACACACAGAGCCATGGGCAAGCCAAAGAGAGTGATTTCACCCTTCTAAACGCATCTCAAGATGACGCTCAAGTCCTGCCTGTATTATCAAGTGCCTCTCTGACCTGTCAATCACAGTTACCAACACAAAGTTCCCACCTCCCAAACCTTCTGGACCCCAGCACTTGCCACTCAGGTGTGGTTTCCTTGGGTCCTGTGAATAGTGCTTCGGATAGACTTGCTCTCATTGGAAATCTTGATGGTTTTTTGGAGAAAATGGCCGAGGATGGACTGGAGCCCAACATAAAAACCGTCACGCTATTGGCTGATGTCATGGAACCTGGTAGCCAATCAATGCAGAGTTTGATTGATGTGGCAAACAAGAGTGGTGTCAAGCTGGATGTGACATTCTTCAACACTATGATCAGAAGGGTGGCCAAAGCTGGAGACTTGCATGGGGCTAAGGTTAGAAACACAATTAATCATAATGTTGCTTTTTGCTATTATTAGTAAATAATTAAAATTGCATAGATGTAAATAAAAGCATCTGCCAAATGCATAAGTGAAAATGTAAGTACCGCTTTCTCTCTTTTTAGGCAGTAAAAGCCCTTATGGTTGACAGAGGACTGGCTGCGAACACTCAGACGTTCTGTAGCATTGCTCTGGCCTGCGCAGACAGAAAGATGCAATACAACTCTTTACTGATATGGAGGTATGAAAACCAATTTCATTCTTTTAATATTTGAGTTAAATATTTAAAGGTGCTTTTTCTTTTACTTCGATCCGCACTTATTTTTTTTTTTTTGTCTTGTTTTGTGCAGTCTTGTGGACTTGTGCCGAATGCTCATGTATACAGTGCCCTGATCAGCCAAGCATGTAAGCGTTTGGACTATGCTTACCTACATGAACTTCTTCTACACATGACCAAACTGCAGGTGCCACCCAATGATGTCATCATCAGACAGCTGGAGTATGCAGCTCAGTATCCTCCTTCTTATGACAAGGTTAGAAACTGAATCATGCAATCTCATATCTCACCATTTTGTAATACAACTCGTGAAACTGGTTCAGTTATAAAGGAATAGTAATAATTCAAAAGTAGGATTACATGGTATTATTCTTATGGTTATTTAATTAAAAAATATCTAAAGCTTCAGTGAAAAGAGTTCAGTGAAATTGAAAACATGATTCCATATGGACTTCCATGGATTAATTATGCCTTATATATCTTTCTTTCTCCAGTTAAAATCACGGAACGTTTACCTGGACAAGATTGATGGGTTCCGTGGTTTTTACAGAAAATGGCTGGAGTTCATGCCTGGCCAGGAAACTCCACACCCCTGGGCAAAGTATCGATCCCAAAACCGGAAACGGAACAAGATGGAGTCACCTCACAAAATCAAGTTTCTGAATAAATCAAATTCCGGAAATCTGTGTGTTAAAGTTTATGAGGATAATCTGAGGCTGATTTCATGTAATAATTGTAGATATGATTTATATACATGAAATCATTGTATTTATCTTAGTGTTTGTCTCATTTAAAAATAAAAAATACATTAAAATCATCACCATAAAATGACACAAATCTTTATTCAGGATGTGACTAAATTAGTGAGCTAGCATATTTCAGTTGGGTCACGGTCACGCTCTAACCACGTTCTAACCTGTCACAACAAAAACAATGTAAAAACATATACATTTCAAACAGCTTGTAACCTCCAGGATTTATGTAATTGCTTTCTCATTAGCTATAATTGGAGACAAATCTAATATAAAGATTGAAACTGCTACATTGAAAAGTCTACACTTACAGTGCAAAGTTATCATACATTTTATAGATGATCTACATGTGGTGCTATTCTGTTGTAATAATAAAAAGCAAAAATATGATTTCAGTTTATGTAACTAAATGCATTTTTAGATTTATTGGGGCCCCTGTGGGAGTTTGCCAATGCCATGTGATTGAGAACCACTGATGAATTCAGTTAAATGGATAGCTGTTAAAATGTACAAAACGTTTAAAAAGAGGTGCATATCGACATTTAACTGGATTTGCAATTCTCTTAACTGACAAGAGTGATATGTGAATATTTTCTGTCTATGATGCACAGATGACAAATTATATTTGGTGTGTATTTTGAACAACTGAGATGGAAGTATAGTATTTTTTTATTAGAAATATACAATATTTTTGTGGTATGGTTTGATAGCAATTTGAGCTGAGTATGTACAAGTTAATCATTGAACATGTACTAGTCTATCCAATGTATCCATTTTTGCTCTCTGTGATGTTTTGTTTGTAAGAGAGACTGAAAAAATAGTGTATTTAAATTCCATCACTGAGTGGTCAGACTTTAATTTTATTGGGGAATTTCCAGCACAGCTGATCTCTTGATTTAAATTGTGCATCTCAGTCTTCCTGGGTACAATTTAAATGCACTTTTGAATGTTTTTTTTTTTTTTACAAAAAGTTGGCAGTGTGCCGCCTTTAAAAATAAACCTAGAAGGTTGGCTGGAATGGGGATGGGCCAAAAAAGAAAAAGTGGAAAATACCGAAGTTTTCTATGACTGGTCAGAACAAATTGAGAAAACTGTATGTAATAGAGAGCTATGAGTGAGGTGGTCACATAGAGCTGGCATCACCTGGCTTTGTCGCATGGAAGAGGGGGAACAAGAAAAGCTTTTGCCATCAGGAATTTTGGGAATATATTTATATGTCATTTATTTATTTACAAAGAGAGAAGACTTTCCACAACCGAAGTAGGAATCATTAGTAAGTACGTGACAAAATACTGTACAGAAAGAAAAAAATAAATAAATTTGTCAACACTAAACTACTGTTGATTTTGTAATCTATTGAATATAAAAGGAATTAAAATTAAAATAAATTAAAATTGAACTGGGAGAGGGCAGGACCTTTTGCCTTTTACACTTTTACTGTCTGTCTATGGGCAGGACATTGACACCATTTCCGGTTTGCCAGAGTCACGTGACTCATCAAAAGCGCCAAGCTTTGAACGCGCGCAGTCGAGGGTTAATTTCGACAAAATATGTAAGTTTAATTATCTAAGTTACAGAAAACTCGAACAAAGTAAATGTTAAAGTCTTTTTATACGAGACATACGCAATGTTAGTTGAGTTAGGCTGGTATTTGAAGTCGTTTCTTCTCATTGTCTGTCATGTTCCGAAGGACGCAGCACCACATACCTATCATCATTTTGAGCGATGACGATGATGAAGATGAAGGTGACTCCTTGATGGCCCTCAACGATTCCTCTGTGCTTATCGTTGAAAATGAGAGGAATGAAGCAGGTAACGTTACTCTGCGTTAATTTACACACGTTTAATCATAAACAAAACTAAAAGTTACCACTGTGACCATTCAAATGCACCATAACACAAATATTGGACAAATAGCAATAGTTTTAGTAATATATAACTAATAGTAATAGTTTTCTCTAACACGAACTGTAGAATTGCCATGGGTTATCAAAATTACCATGTTAATACATATTATTTTAATATACCATGGCAGTACCTCTTTGATATGCCTTTATATACCATATGGTAATCATTCAATACCATTGTCTTCTCTCAGCTTCTCTTTGTTTCTGTTGATCTCAGATATATCCAAACATATTGAGGAGTTGGATGAGGACTTGGCCATCACATACTCCCAAACAGCAATAGTGCTTCCACATGCTAGATACGACTGCACCCTGGCTTTCTGGTCAGTAAAATAAGTGAGGCCACTGTTCTGCGAAGGACGTGTGTTGTCTGTGATTGTTTATGTGTGTCATTGTGTGTTTGCTTGTTCTAGTCGAGCAGAACAGGACGTATCAGGACCTCTACACATTAATGCAAAGTACTGTGATCAGTGTTTTTGCTACGTCTGTGACAAAATGGCCTCCACGGTGAGTTCACTAGCTTCAAACCTAAAACTCTCCCACAAAGACTTACTCTCATCCATCTAGGGTTTGTCTTAGTTACTCAGGGGTGTAACAATATATCATGTCACAATATATTGCAATACAAAAACGCAACAATATGTATTGTGTGTGGGTCCTAATAATGCTAAATGTCTATTACCAGTAGAAAGTGGCCTACATTATTTTAAATCTAGTCAGTGACAGAGTGCAAACCTATTCATCTAAAATAATTCTGTATTTTCAGCTTCAGAATCACAATTATTTTCTTCTGGTGTCACTATTGTCCTGTGCATTAGGTTACCAGCAACAAGTCCAAGCCTATTCGTTTACACACCCAATGTAATTCCAAATTTAGCATTTTAATAAAGAGTTAATTTTTTGTTTACCTTTTTTCATGTCTTGGAGTATCGCAATAATGTCATGAGTTCAGTATTGTGATATGTATCGAATCATGACATGAGGGCATTATTACACCACTGTTAGTTAGCCTACTCATAAAAAATGGCAGTGTATAATCATAATGTCCCCCAAATCAGAAATGTCAGAAGTGAAAACAATTTTACATACAGAAAGTGAATAATGTTTTAGCACCATTAGGATTTTTTTTTACTGTGACATTTTCGTGTTAAATGTGAGGGAAAAAAATCCTCGTATTTTAATCCTGTCCAGACCTACTGTGTTAATTACTGGTTTTACTATAATAAATATATATATATATATATATATATATATATATATATATATATATATATATATATATATATATATATACACACACATACATATACATTTATTTAATTTTTTTGTCTAATACAAATGTGAGAGTGGACATTTCTTTTTTTCCTGTAGACAGTTTCTTCATTTGGTGTGTTGATGGATACTAGGCCTGATTTGTGTTATTCCCTCTATAATATACCAGGCTAAAAACAAGGCCACTTTGGTTTTTGTGAAGCATTGGTAAAGTGCTATGACTTGTGTTTTAAAGTGTGAGTTTTGGACCATCCCCGGCATTTGCCACTGTAATAGCCATAAGCACAGCGTCTACTGGAAGGCCCTCCGGATAAGAGCCTGATGGGATTTCTGCACGAGCTGAACTTCTCCTTTGAGCCACTGGATATGGATTCAGACCTACGACGTGCGGGTATGCTCTCTCTCACGATTTAAACTGCAGATTGATCATCTTTTAGAATAGGACCTGTGCCAGCCTAAATATTATTGTGTGTGTGTGTGTGTGTGTTTGTGGTAGAGGCTTCCCTGCACAAATTTGCTGGTAGTTTGGCAATGAAGTATGCAACTTTCTTGTTGGGGTTTGAGAATTTGAACCGTCCAGGCTGTCGGTGCACCTGTCACCGCAACTATAATGACACTATACAGAGTCAAGCCTTTGGATGTAAAGGATGCCACAAACATCACTTTAAGATTCTGGATTTCGAGTGAGTGGTCCTCCTTTTACATTATTTTTTGAATAATTTTGCTATCTGCTATTACATTTATTCATTTAGCTGACGCTTTTATCCAAAGTGACTTACAATTGCTATATATGTCAGAGGTTGCATGCCTCTGGAAAATTGGTCACAATTTGGTTAATTTTGGTAATGTAGGTGCAATTGATATACTGTAAATTAATTTCAGAATTGTGTTTTGGGTAAGAAATTAACATTACATTGATTGATATTGATTACATTGGTTGATAAGGATCTGCCCTTATGTTGTTTTAGTTTGGTTATTTAAGAAATTCCTAATAAATAATAATAAAGCAAGATACCCTGTTGAAATATGTGAGATGAATGGTTAGTAAAACTCTTCTGCAAAAGATCCACCTGTTTATCCTCGCCCATGACTCCTCTAGAAGCCTCCTCACTCCTCAACATCTCAATTCTCAATTAGAGAATTGAGATATCCTTTAAAGTCCAAACACCGCCTCAACCTCATTCAAATGTGCTTAAGTGTTGCCATAACAACTAATGTGGTAATCTGCATATCCATGTTTGTTTCATCTGTCATGCATCTCCAAGCAACATGGCGTGTTTCTGTGTGCATTTGTTGTATTCTGAACAATATGAAAGTCTGGTAGTTTTAGCCCAGTTTTTCCACTGTAACCATTTACAAAGTCAGCAAGTGGTGTTTTAAAAACTGGTCAGATTTTAAAAATCATGTAGTGTATTCTAGCCTTTCGCAAACACCTTGCTATACTAAAGTTGTTTCTTTTCTCTCTCTTTTTTTTCCAGTTACACTGTTGTGAGTCAACATATCAATATGTTTTTTAATGAAGCAAAGAAAGAGAATCCAAAGGCTTCTGTTGTGATGCTATTAGGCGCTATCAAGCTTTTCATCACTCACACTGTTCCTGGGTAAAATACTATACACTATTGCATATTCTGACCCCTGGTTATGGTATGTAATGCATAATTGCATATCTTGGTTTATGTCTCCCTTGCAGAAATGTACATGCTGCTACCACTGTGTCTGAAACCGTGTCAGTGCTCCTGTGGAGGTAGGCTAATGCTATAAAAATGTACTTTTATATTTACTTGAAACAGGCTTTCTGTGGGGTCTTAATCTAAAATTGTGAATTTTAAATTTAAAAATGGCCAGATTTTCATCTGAGGTCTTAAATTTCATTTAGTCAGGTCTAAAAAAGATTTCAAAGGTCAAATTTCTATACTTTCTGTAATGTTATTATACACACACACACTCAATCTTTATTAGGCTATTAATATGCTGTTTTGTAATATAAATAAGTATGAAATAAAAACTATTCTATTTGGGGGCAAGTTTGTTTTGGGCATTGTGTAGGTCTTACATTTCAATGTTTTTAGTCATAAAAAAAGGTCTTACATTTGACTTACTGAAACCTGCAGAAACCCTGTTAAAGTTCTTTTTGAATTTTCTAGTTTCCTTATAAACTGTATGTTTGTCTTCCAGATTTATGACGAAGGTGTGGACGCTTCTAGTTGACTTCGAATTTTTCCAGCACTTTCATAAAGCAACTGGACTTTTTCTTCCTGGGGCTTCGTCTGCCTTCTTATTCTACATTGCCAAAAAGGTAACAACAAATTCATGTGCTGTAACTTGGGTTGGGAAAAGCTATGCACTTTTTGCTTTTTGAAGAAAATCTCATCCAAGATGATAATTTCATTTAGTTTCATTTCATCATTTGCTCCCCTTGTGTTGTTTCCTAGTTTTTAATAAATGTTTCTGAGATTTTACTTGTTAATACAATAATTGTTCAGAAGTGGTCTGCCATTGTTTCGTTATTTAATAATTAAATTGTCTTTTCTTTGATTGCAGACTGAGTGTGCTTCCTTGGGATGACCCCTTGCTTTCTGGTGTGATCAAAGGTCAAAATATCACCGGAGAGAGGCATGTCAAAGGTCGAAAGTCTCAAGTCTTGTATGAACCTCTGAGCGTGATTCAAGCAAGAGTCTGTAAACTTCAACAACAAAACAAGTAATGACCCCTTCCTTAGTGTACTTTTTATGTTTTATTTACTGCTTTTCAACCCTCTTAATTTATGTCAAAGATGTATGAAATAAACCTGCACAGAATCTGCACATGCAAAATTACAAAGAAAGAATTCATAATATCGCCTTTTTAAATTAATTCTGGGATTTTTCCTTGTAAACAGCATGGAAAATTTAGGGCAAAAAGTTATAATTTGAATTTATTGTGTTGAGTGTTATTGCTTAGGACCTCGCTAACCATACATTTTTAAAAAAAATGAATAATACTACCCTTTTTTTACATGTTAATAGGTACCGTGAGCTGGCTCGCTATCTAAAAGTTGTCAGAAGTACCAATAATCTCGCGAGTGATCCAGCTGCATTTCATGAACATTGATTGTTGTCATATAAGCAGAACATGTTTGCAATTTATAGTATAATCTTTCATTGTATGTCTGTCTGTCTGTCTGGAATTTAGGCTGCAGAAAATGAGAGACTTGGTTCCCCTCTACCTGTGCAAGGTACATCGGAATAAAGCCTTTTCCTTCAGTGCTTTCTACCTTAATATACTTCAGTTTTATACAGTAATTTTAGACATTAAGTCAGGACTCTTAGGAGTTTTCTAACTTTGATGCAGAGGGTTTGTGGCTAGTATGATAGTCAACACACCACTACAAGGACACCCCTCATAAAATATAATTGATCTTAAAATATATTTTGTTAAAGTTAAATGATTGTGACAATGTAAATGCCTCAAAATGAGAATTCTATTTCTCGACCCTCAAGTTGTTTCAAAACTGGGTAACACTTTACAATAAGGTTCATTAGTTAACATTAGTTAATGTATTTACTAACATGAACTAACCATGAGCAATACATTTGTTACTGCATTTGTTCATCTTTGTTAATGTTAGTTCATGAAAATACAGCTGTTCATTGTTTTTTTTTCATGTTAGTTTAGATACATTAACTAATGTTAACAAGATTTTAATCAAGTATTAGTAAATGTTGAAAATAACATTAACAAAGATTAACAAATACTGTATATGTGCTATTCATTATTAGTTCATATTACCTAATGTAGTTAACTAATGTTAACTAACAAACCTTATTGTAAAGTGTTACCCAAAACTGTATGATTTATTTATTTATTTTTTATTCTGCTGAACACAGATATTTTGAAGAATGTCAAAAACCAAACAGTTGATGTACCCCATTGACTTGCATAGTATTTCTTTTCCCTATTATGGAAGTCAATGGGGTACATCAACTGTCTGGTTACTAACATTCTTCAAACTATCTTCTAGAAGATAAAACATCATACAGTTTTGTATGTAAATTACAGAATTCTCATTCTCAACTATTCCTTTATCTGCATTCCTGTTATGTTTGTTTGTTTAGGTTGCCGACTACAGTGGTGCGGTCCACACAATGTTATCGCCAATGCTCGGTGCCTCTTGCCCCGCCTCCAGACTCACACCTGCACAGTTCAAAGCTTACCTCAGAATTTTTACATCAGGCCAAGTCCCTGATATGCCCCAACAAGAATTTGATCCAGGAAATGGCCAGATTATCACACCTGATCCTTTACTCAGCACCAAGTGGACACCCATTGAAGGTAGAGAATTGACCTTGTTTATCTAAATGGTTAGCCAGGCTCTTGTTTTCCTGCATTTTTATGCATCTTCCCTTTAACAGATTCTGTATTTAAGATCATCAACAAATAATGAATGTTTATGCTGATTACCTGTTCCTTCAATAAAGGTTCAAATTCATTCAAGAGGATGGAGGTGTTGAAGTTTGCACTGAGGGTTCTGGACTGTAACGCTGCTGTTTTTGCAAATGTAGGTACAATTTTATATAATTTTTATTTTATATAACTTAATCCGCCATCTTCTAACATTACACTCTGACATCGTATTTCTTGGGTGCTTAGAGTTGTTTGACTCCTCTGCATTTAATAGTTCAGGGGGAAACACTCGTTTTACACATATTTGTCACTCCACATTGTTGAGGGTGTAATTTTGACATAAAAGTTTAGAATCTGAATATAAGACACCATTTAAAAAAAAAAAAAAAAATTAAGATGTATTTCCAAGAAAAAAAAAATTATATTCTGAACAATACAGTATATTTATCGCTGGCTACCAAACTATATTTTGTTTTATTTATTAACATTCTGACAGTGTTAACGGCATTATTTTGCTGTTGCTTATTGAATGTGTGGCAAACATCAAATGCCACCTATCATGAAAACATCAAAACCCATTGTGATCTCATATTAACTCTTCATATGTGCTTGTGAAGTTGTCAGTGTGTACTTTTCTGATCTGGTGTCTTTTATGATGATTATCTCTTTGTTTGTAGTCAGAAACCTGGGTGTATCTGCTAAGCACCGTCAGTTCCAGTTTTATTACTCCAGATGGTCTTGTCGTTGGTGCATTCTATGCCGAGCCTGACGTCACCTTTCAAGTGGTGAGAAGAGTGTTTATCTTGTCTGTCAGGATGGAAAACATGCTGAGATGTTTTGGAGACACAGATAGTTATGTGTTTCTGTTCAGGTGACCAAAGACACTGCCAATACAATTCTCAAGGAGCTGACACTGACTTCCCGTATACAGATCCCCAAAACCTTTGAGAACGTGAGTTTATTTAATTAGTTCTCTGCAGTTTTTTATTTTGTGTAAACTTTGGATTATTTGTGACTGATATTTATGTGGCAATTTAAATGACATTATCTATAAAGCAGTGTGTCTGATGCCCAATATAATGATAGTAAATAAGCACAAAAAAAAAAACATTATTCTTCTTAGGCCTCTGAATAGGCCTGGTATATCTAAAAAAAAAAGAAAGGAAAATAAAAAATACCCAGATCTAGGGCATATCAAACCAGTTATATTTTATGCATTGTTTTGTCTTATTGTTTTTTTCCATTAGGGTTATCCTGACCCAGGCTAGACTGCTGTTAGCAACTCAGGCTTTGGTGCTGCGCATTTTCCACTCTCAGCTCAGCCCCATCCTGGATGTCATAATTTCCTTCAGGGTGCTTATTTTCTGTAGTTTAGTTTATTTAAATCTTGTAGTTTTGATTTTGTGTGGATTCATATGTGTAATTGTGTGTATGTGCCATTTGCCTTCAGTTCAACCACTGGGCGCTCCGTTGGTTCTTCAACAGTTTGCTGGGGAGGCCGGATGTGCTGCACTACATCCTGTGCTGTCTTCTCCAGGAACTTTTCATGAGCAGTACCAACTCAGACAGGAGTAAGTCTGTGTGCTCACACGCATATATCAAAACTGAACAAAAACATTTATGACAAGCATATGTACATGCTCTATATCTGTTTCAGAACATGGAGTGAAACTGAGCATTCCCTAGTTGCATCCTTCCTCTGCTTGTACTTTGTGGAGAACAGTGTGGTTCTAGACTCCCACACCTACCCCATCAATACCTTGCTTGCCACTTGGAATGAGTAAGAAGCAGCAGTCAATCACTATAGTAAATTCATATGTCATATTTCAGCACTGAGGCTGAACATGAATGAATATTAAAAGTGTGAATATTCCTTAAATCCAAAATCCAGAGGGATATAAAAAGGAAGATTAGGAATAAAACATGAATTGTACTATAAAGGAATTGGATAATTTTGTTCATATTAAATAGATATAAACATATGAAGTTTCATTTGTCAACAATTTGCATTCTGTTTGATTTCAGATTGTACTGCCCTTGGCAATTAAGCTTGAGACTGCAACTTGAAAGCAATGTAAGAATCCTTTCCAAATATATATATATATATATATATATATATATATATATATATATATATATATATATATTATATTTATTTATTTATTTAAAGATATAATTAGATCTCAATAATTCAAGTGTTTATCTCTCTCTCTCTTGCAGGTAGCCAGACTTACTTCAGAAAAGTGTAAAATCCTGCAAAAAATCCAACGCCAAGGAAAATAAGCCTGAACAAAATGAACATGCACTGCATTTCATTCCATGCAATAAGTTTGGATGAGATCAACCTTTCATTTATCCTTTATTATCTGCTGGGGAAATGTTTTATCCCAATGTTTTTGTTTGGCAAAGTGTAAGAAACAATTCCTGACTTCACTTTGAGAACACTTCTAATATAACAGACATTTTTTCAGTCAATTCAGTTATTCAGAATTTTAAAACTGTAAAAATGTAGAACTATCTTTATTATGTATATATTAACATTTGACTTTTTGACATGAAAAATCTGTGCAGTTTTAATGCACAGAAAGAGTGCCTCTAATATTTTCAAAGGTTATAAGCATTAGTTCAAAATGTTTTCATTGCCAAGTTTTTTTTCTTTTTTTGAGAAATGACCAGTATTTTGTAACATTACAGTACTGTGATTAATAGCTGGAGCATGTAAAGCACAATTATATTCAGAAACAGAACAATATACAAATCTTTGAACATCAGCAGTAATGCAAATAAATGACAGTTTAAAATGCAACACTGAAAAGCTGTTTAATATTGCTTTGTTACAGATCATTTAAGGTTGTGAACTAGGATGGTTTATTAGGGATCTTTACAAAATATTACTGTAAATATTCTATTCAACTGCCTTTGTAAACAAGATTTCAAAGCATGCATAAAATGTAAAGTTACAGATGGGCAAAAACAACTAGATGTGTAAGCCAAACATAACTACTGTACAGTGCACAAATCGTTGACTAGTTTGTGTGTTTCAGTGTTTGAAAAAGGAGGTTGTGGTGTAGCTGAATCGGAGGACATTGGGTGGAATCTCCATGAAGTTAAGTTTAATGAGCTCAGATAAATAGTATAGGATTTTCTTATCATCTTTGTGAAATTCAGAAAGAAAACATTTTGTCCATGTACTTTCCTTAGCCCTTCTGGGTGTAAGGCGACCATTTAGAAATGTTAAAAGGAACGCTCTGGTGACGAGGCTTGCTTTGCACACTTTGAGCAAACATGAAGTAGGTGTTTCCTCGTTTAAAGTTGCACCTTGGATCCACCAGCAGGTTGATTAGAGTACCACTGTAGGTTGGGCAGCGCAGTGTCTTCTGATCCACATCTAGAACACTGATGTACCGGCTGTAATGGTCCAGGCAGTGAGGCAAAGTTGTGTGAGTATAACCGCACATCCTGAGTAAATATAAAAAAACAAAAATATTTTCAAGGTGGCTTCAACTTGGCTAACAGTGTTTTATCCTAATGTCATTGCTGAAATAACTAGATTCTTTTTTTATGCATCCCAAGTAAAATACCCCTTTAATAATCACTGTATCGATTTACAGCTTCATCAACAAATCAATCAATGTTTTTATGCAGTATATCATTGGCATGCAAGCCTGCTCCTCAAGATCTGTATTGTCAAGTCATGATGTATTGATCTTCCTATAAAAATATTTCTGGGTCCAAGCCTCTTTTCTGCTTCAAATGAGAATACAATCTCACTGCCATTTAAGTGCAATAAAAGAAGTGCACTTAAATGGCAGTGAGATTGTATTCTCATTTCTGAAGCAGAAAAGAGGCTTGGACCCAGAAATATTTTTATAGGAAGATCAATACATCATGACTTGACAATACAGATCTTGAGGAGCAGGCTTGCATGCCAATGATATACTGCATAAAAACATTGATTGATTTGTTGATGAAGCTGTAAATCGATACAGTGATTATTAAAGGGGTATTTTACTTGGGATGCATAAAAAAAGAATCTAGTTATTTCAGCAATGACATTAGGATAAAACACTGTTAGCCAAGTTGAAGCCACCTTGAAAATATTTTTGTTTTTTTATATTTACTCAGGATGTGCGGTTATACTCACACAACTTTGCCTCACTGCCTGGACCATTACAGCCGGTACATCAGTGTTCTAGATGTGGATCAGAAGACACTGCGCTGCCCAACCTACAGTGGTACTCTAATCAACCTGCTGGTGGATCCAAGGTGCAACTTTAAACGAGGAAACACCTACTTCATGTTTGCTCAAAGTGTGCAAAGCAAGCCTCGTCACCAGAGCGTTCCTTTTAACATTTCTAAATGGTCGCCTTACACCCAGAAGGGCTAAGGAAAGTACATGGACAAAATGTTTTCTTTCTGAATTTCACAAAGATGATAAGAAAATCCTATACTATTTATCTGAGCTCATTAAACTTAACTTCATGGAGATTCCACCCAATGTCCTCCGATTCAGCTACACCACAACCTCCTTTTTCAAACACTGAAACACACAAACTAGTCAACGATTTGTGCACTGTACAGTAGTTATGTTTGGCTTACACATCTAGTTGTTTTTGCCCATCTGTAACTTTACATTTTATGCATGCTTTGAAATCTTGTTTACAAAGGCAGTTGAATAGAATATTTACAGTAATATTTTGTAAAGATCCCTAATAAACCATCCTAGTTCACAACCTTAAATGATCTGTAACAAAGCAATATTAAACAGCTTTTCAGTGTTGCATTTTAAACTGTCATTTATTTGCATTACTGCTGATGTTCAAAGATTTGTATATTGTTCTGTTTCTGAATATAATTGTGCTTTACATGCTCCAGCTATTAATCACAGTACTGTAATGTTACAAAATACTGGTCATTTCTCAAAAAAAGAAAAAAAACTTGGCAATGAAAACATTTTGAACTAATGCTTATAACCTTTGAAAATATTAGAGGCACTCTTTCTGTGCATTAAAACTGCACAGATTTTTCATGTCAAAAAGTCAAATGTTAATATATACATAATAAAGATAGTTCTACATTTTTACAGTTTTAAAATTCTGAATAACTGAATTGACTGAAAAAATGTCTGTTATATTAGAAGTGTCTCAAAGTGAAGTCAGGAATTGTTTCTTACACTTTGCCAAACAAAAACATTGGGATAAAACATTTCCCCAGCAGATAATAAAGGATAAATGAAAGGTTGATCTCATCCAAACTTATTGCATGGAATGAAATGCAGTGCATGTTCATTTTGTTCAGGCTTATTTTCCTTGGCGTTGGATTTTTTGCAGGATTTTACACTTTTCTGAAGTAAGTCTGGCTACCTGCAAGAGAGAGAGAGATAAACACTTAAATTATTGAGATCTAATTATATCTTTAAATAAATAAATAAATATATATATATATATATATATATATATATATATATATATATATATATATATATATATATTTGGAAAGGATTCTTACATTGCTTTCAAGTTGCAGTCTCAAGCTTAATTGCCAAGGGCAGTACAATCTGAAATCAAACAGAATGCAAATTGTTGACAAATGAAACTTCATATGTTTATATCTATTTAATATGAACAAAATTATCCAATTCCTTTATAGTACAATTCATGTTTTATTCCTAATCTTCCTTTTTATATCCCTCTGGATTTTGGATTTAAGGAATATTCACACTTTTAATATTCATTCATGTTCAGCCTCAGTGCTGAAATATGACATATGAATTTACTATAGTGATTGACTGCTGCTTCTTACTCATTCCAAGTGGCAAGCAAGGTATTGATGGGGTAGGTGTGGGAGTCTAGAACCACACTGTTCTCCACAAAGTACAAGCAGAGGAAGGATGCAACTAGGGAATGCTCAGTTTCACTCCATGTTCTGAAACAGATATAGAGCATGTACATATGCTTGTCATAAATGTTTTTGTTCAGTTTTGATATATGCGTGTGAGCACACAGACTTACTCCTGTCTGAGTTGGTACTGCTCATGAAAAGTTCCTGGAGAAGACAGCACAGGATGTAGTGCAGCACATCCGGCCTCCCCAGCAAACTGTTGAAGAACCAACGGAGCGCCCAGTGGTTGAACTGAAGGCAAATGGCACATACACACAATTACACATATGAATCCACACAAAATCAAAACTACAAGATTTAAATAAACTAAACTACAGAAAATAAGCACCCTGAAGGAAATTATGACATCCAGGATGGGGCTGAGCTGAGAGTGGAAAATGCGCAGCACCAAAGCCTGAGTTGCTAACAGCAGTCTAGCCTGGTCAGGATAACCCTAATGGAAAAAAACAATAAGACAAAACAATGCATAAAATATAACTGGTTTGATATGCCCTAGATCTGGGTATTTTTTATTTTCCTTTCTTTTTTTTTTAGATATACCAGGCCTATTCAGAGGCCTAAGAAGAATAATGTTTTTTTTTTTGTGCTTATTTACTATCATTATATTGGGCATCAGACACACTGCTTTATAGATAATGTCATTTAAATTGCCACATAAATATCAGTCACAAATAATCCAAAGTTTACACAAAATAAAAAACTGCAGAGAACTAATTAAATAAACTCACGTTCTCAAAGGTTTTGGGGATCTGTATACGGGAAGTCAGTGTCAGCTCCTTGAGAATTGTATTGGCAGTGTCTTTGGTCACCTGAACAGAAACACATAACTATCTGTGTCTCCAAAACATCTCAGCATGTTTTCCATCCTGACAGACAAGATAAACACTCTTCTCACCACTTGAAAGGTGACGTCAGGCTCGGCATAGAATGCACCAACGACAAGACCATCTGGAGTAATAAAACTGGAACTGACGGTGCTTAGCAGATACACCCAGGTTTCTGACTACAAACAAAGAGATAATCATCATAAAAGACACCAGATCAGAAAAGTACACACTGACAACTTCACAAGCACATATGAAGAGTTAATATGAGATCACAATGGGTTTTGATGTTTTCATGATAGGTGGCATTTGATGTTTGCCACACATTCAATAAGCAACAGCAAAATAATGCCGTTAACACTGTCAGAATGTTAATAAATAAAACAAAATATAGTTTGGTAGCCAGCGATAAATATACTGTATTGTTCAGAATATAATTTTTTTTTTCTTGGAAATACATCTTAATTTTTTTTTTTTTTTTTAAATGGTGTCTTATATTCAGATTCTAAACTTTTATGTCAAAATTACACCCTCAACAATGTGGAGTGACAAATATGTGTAAAACGAGTGTTTCCCCCGAACTATTAAATGCAGAGGAGTCAAACAACTCTAAGCACCCAAGAAATACGATGTCAGAGTGTAATGTTAGAAGATGGCGGATTAAGTTATATAAAATAAAAATTATATAAAATTGTACCTACATTTGCAAAAACAGCAGCGTTACAGTCCAGAACCCTCAGTGCAAACTTCAACACCTCCATCCTCTTGAATGAATTTGAACCTTTATTGAAGGAACAGGTAATCAGCATAAACATTCATTATTTGTTGATGATCTTAAATACAGAATCTGTTAAAGGGAAGATGCATAAAAATGCAGGAAAACAAGAGCCTGGCTAACCATTTAGATAAACAAGGTCAATTCTCTACCTTCAATGGGTGTCCACTTGGTGCTGAGTAAAGGATCAGGTGTGATAATCTGGCCATTTCCTGGATCAAATTCTTGTTGGGGCATATCAGGGACTTGGCCTGATGTAAAAATTCTGAGGTAAGCTTTGAACTGTGCAGGTGTGAGTCTGGAGGCGGGGCAAGAGGCACCGAGCATTGGCGATAACATTGTGTGGACCGCACCACTGTAGTTCGGCAACCTAAACAAACAAACATAACAGGAATGCAGATAAAGGAATAGTTGAGAATGAGAATTCTGTAATTTACATACAAAACTGTATGATGTTTTATCTTCTAGAAGATAGTTTGAAGAATGTTAGTAACCAGACAGTTGATGTACCCCATTGACTTCCATAATAGGGAAAAGAAATACTATGCCAGTCAATGGGGTACATCAACTGTTTGGTTTTTGACATTCTTCAAAATATCTGTGTTCAGCAGAATAAAAAATAAATAAATAAATCATACAGTTTTGGGTAACACTTTACAATAAGGTTTGTTAGTTAACATTAGTTAACTACATTAGGTAATATGAACTAATAATGAATAGCACATATACAGTATTTGTTAATCTTTGTTAATGTTATTTTCAACATTTACTAATACTTGATTAAAATCTTGTTAACATTAGTTAATGTACTGTAAACTAACATGAAAAAAAAACAATGAACAGCTGTATTTTCATGAACTAACATTAACAAAGATGAACAAATGCAGTAACAAATGTATTGCTCATGGTTAGTTCATGTTAGTAAATACATTAACTAATGTTAACTAATGAACCTTATTGTAAAGTGTTACCCAGTTTTGAAACAACTTGAGGGTCGAGAAATAGAATTCTCATTTTGAGGCATTTACATTGTCACAATCATTTAACTTTAACAAAATATATTTTAAGATCAATTATATTTTATGAGGGGTGTCCTTGTAGTGGTGTGTTGACTATCATACTAGCCACAAACCCTCTGCATCAAAGTTAGAAAACTCCTAAGAGTCCTGACTTAATGTCTAAAATTACTGTATAAAACTGAAGTATATTAAGGTAGAAAGCACTGAAGGAAAAGGCTTTATTCCGATGTACCTTGCACAGGTAGAGGGGAACCAAGTCTCTCATTTTCTGCAGCCTAAATTCCAGACAGACAGACAGACATACAATGAAAGATTATACTATAAATTGCAAACATGTTCTGCTTATATGACAACAATCAATGTTCATGAAATGCAGCTGGCATTATCGTGAGATTATTGGTACTTCTGACAACTTTTAGATAGCGAGCCAGCTCACGGTACCTATTAACATGTAAAAAAAGGGTAGTATTATTCATTTTTTTTAAAAATGTATGGTTAGCGAGGTCCTAAGCAATAACACTCAACACAATAAATTCAAATTATAACTTTTTGCCCTAAATTTTCCATGCTGTTTACAAGGAAAAATCCCAGAATTAATTTAAAAAGGCGATATTATGAATTCTTTCTTTGTAATTTTGCATGTGCAGATTCTGTGCAGGTTTATTTCATACATCTTTGACATAAATTAAGAGGGTTGAAAAGCAGTAAATAAAACATAAAAAGTACACTAAGGAAGGGGTCATTACTTGTTTTGTTGTTGAAGTTTACAGACTCTTGCTTGAATCACGCTCAGAGGTTCATACAAGACTTGAGACTTTCGACCTTTGACATGCCTCTCTCCGGTGATATTTTGACCTTTGATCACACCAGAAAGCAAGGGGTCATCCCAAGGAAGCACACTCAGTCTGCAATCAAAGAAAAGACAATTTAATTATTAAATAACGAAACAATGGCAGACCACTTCTGAACAATTATTGTATTAACAAGTAAAATCTCAGAAACATTTATTAAAAACTAGGAAACAACACAAGGGGAGCAAATGATGAAATGAAACTAAATGAAATTATCATCTTGGATGAGATTTTCTTCAAAAAGCAAAAAGTGCATAGCTTTTCCCAACCCAAGTTACAGCACATGAATTTGTTGTTACCTTTTTGGCAATGTAGAATAAGAAGGCAGACGAAAGCCCCAGGAAGAAAAAGTCCAGTTGCTTTATGAAAGTGCTGGAAAAATTCGAAGTCAACTAGAAGCGTCCACACCTTCGTCATAAATCTGGAAGACAAACATACAGTTTATAAGGAAACTAGAAAATTCAAAAAGAACTTTAACAGGGTTTCTGCAGGTTTCAGTAAGTCAAATGTAAGACCTTTTTTATGACTAAAAACATTGAAATGTAAGACCTACACAATGCCCAAAACAAACTTGCCCCCAAATAGAATAGTTTTTATTTCATACTTATTTATATTACAAAACAGCATATTAATAGCCTAATAAAGATTGAGTGTGTGTGTGTATAATAACATTACAGAAAGTATAGAAATTTGACCTTTGAAATCTTTTTTAGACCTGACTAAATGAAATTTAAGACCTCAGATGAAAATCTGGCCATTTTTAAATTTAAAATTCACAATTTTAGATTAAGACCCCACAGAAAGCCTGTTTCAAGTAAATATAAAAGTACATTTTTATAGCATTAGCCTACCTCCACAGGAGCACTGACACGGTTTCAGACACAGTGGTAGCAGCATGTACATTTCTGCAAGGGAGACATAAACCAAGATATGCAATTATGCATTACATACCATAACCAGGGGTCAGAATATGCAATAGTGTATAGTATTTTACCCAGGAACAGTGTGAGTGATGAAAAGCTTGATAGCGCCTAATAGCATCACAACAGAAGCCTTTGGATTCTCTTTCTTTGCTTCATTAAAAAACATATTGATATGTTGACTCACAACAGTGTAACTGGAAAAAAAAGAGAGAGAAAAGAAACAACTTTAGTATAGCAAGGTGTTTGCGAAAGGCTAGAATACACTACATGATTTTTAAAATCTGACCAGTTTTTAAAACACCACTTGCTGACTTTGTAAATGGTTACAGTGGAAAAACTGGGCTAAAACTACCAGACTTTCATATTGTTCAGAATACAACAAATGCACACAGAAACACGCCATGTTGCTTGGAGATGCATGACAGATGAAACAAACATGGATATGCAGATTACCACATTAGTTGTTATGGCAACACTTAAGCACATTTGAATGAGGTTGAGGCGGTGTTTGGACTTTAAAGGATATCTCAATTCTCTAATTGAGAATTGAGATGTTGAGGAGTGAGGAGGCTTCTAGAGGAGTCATGGGCGAGGATAAACAGGTGGATCTTTTGCAGAAGAGTTTTACTAACCATTCATCTCACATATTTCAACAGGGTATCTTGCTTTATTATTATTTATTAGGAATTTCTTAAATAACCAAACTAAAACAACATAAGGGCAGATCCTTATCAACCAATGTAATCAATATCAATCAATGTAATGTTAATTTCTTACCCAAAACACAATTCTGAAATTAATTTACAGTATATCAATTGCACCTACATTACCAAAATTAACCAAATTGTGACCAATTTTCCAGAGGCATGCAACCTCTGACATATATAGCAATTGTAAGTCACTTTGGATAAAAGCGTCAGCTAAATGAATAAATGTAATAGCAGATAGCAAAATTATTCAAAAAATAATGTAAAAGGAGGACCACTCACTCGAAATCCAGAATCTTAAAGTGATGTTTGTGGCATCCTTTACATCCAAAGGCTTGACTCTGTATAGTGTCATTATAGTTGCGGTGACAGGTGCACCGACAGCCTGGACGGTTCAAATTCTCAAACCCCAACAAGAAAGTTGCATACTTCATTGCCAAACTACCAGCAAATTTGTGCAGGGAAGCCTCTACCACAAACACACACACACACACACACAATAATATTTAGGCTGGCACAGGTCCTATTCTAAAAGATGATCAATCTGCAGTTTAAATCGTGAGAGAGAGCATACCCGCACGTCGTAGGTCTGAATCCATATCCAGTGGCTCAAAGGAGAAGTTCAGCTCGTGCAGAAATCCCATCAGGCTCTTATCCGGAGGGCCTTCCAGTAGACGCTGTGCTTATGGCTATTACAGTGGCAAATGCCGGGGATGGTCCAAAACTCACACTTTAAAACACAAGTCATAGCACTTTACCAATGCTTCACAAAAACCAAAGTGGCCTTGTTTTTAGCCTGGTATATTATAGAGGGAATAACACAAATCAGGCCTAGTATCCATCAACACACCAAATGAAGAAACTGTCTACAGGAAAAAAAGAAATGTCCACTCTCACATTTGTATTAGACAAAAAAATTAAATAAATGTATATGTATGTGTGTGTATATATATATATATATATATATATATATATATATATATATATATATATATATATATATATATATATTTATTATAGTAAAACCAGTAATTAACACAGTAGGTCTGGACAGGATTAAAATACGAGGATTTTTTTCCCTCACATTTAACACGAAAATGTCACAGTAAAAAAAAATCCTAATGGTGCTAAAACATTATTCACTTTCTGTATGTAAAATTGTTTTCACTTCTGACATTTCTGATTTGGGGGACATTATGATTATACACTGCCATTTTTTATGAGTAGGCTAACTAACAGTGGTGTAATAATGCCCTCATGTCATGATTCGATACATATCACAATACTGAACTCATGACATTATTGCGATACTCCAAGACATGAAAAAAGGTAAACAAAAAATTAACTCTTTATTAAAATGCTAAATTTGGAATTACATTGGGTGTGTAAACGAATAGGCTTGGACTTGTTGCTGGTAACCTAATGCACAGGACAATAGTGACACCAGAAGAAAATAATTGTGATTCTGAAGCTGAAAATACAGAATTATTTTAGATGAATAGGTTTGCACTCTGTCACTGACTAGATTTAAAATAATGTAGGCCACTTTCTACTGGTAATAGACATTTAGCATTATTAGGACCCACACACAATACATATTGTTGCGTTTTTGTATTGCAATATATTGTGACATGATATATTGTTACACCCCTGAGTAACTAAGACAAACCCTAGATGGATGAGAGTAAGTCTTTGTGGGAGAGTTTTAGGTTTGAAGCTAGTGAACTCACCGTGGAGGCCATTTTGTCACAGACGTAGCAAAAACACTGATCACAGTACTTTGCATTAATGTGTAGAGGTCCTGATACGTCCTGTTCTGCTCGACTAGAACAAGCAAACACACAATGACACACATAAACAATCACAGACAACACACGTCCTTCGCAGAACAGTGGCCTCACTTATTTTACTGACCAGAAAGCCAGGGTGCAGTCGTATCTAGCATGTGGAAGCACTATTGCTGTTTGGGAGTATGTGATGGCCAAGTCCTCATCCAACTCCTCAATATGTTTGGATATATCTGAGATCAACAGAAACAAAGAGAAGCTGAGAGAAGACAATGGTATTGAATGATTACCATATGGTATATAAAGGCATATCAAAGAGGTACTGCCATGGTATATTAAAATAATATGTATTAACATGGTAATTTTGATAACCCATGGCAATTCTACAGTTCGTGTTAGAGAAAACTATTACTATTAGTTATATATTACTAAAACTATTGCTATTTGTCCAATATTTGTGTTATGGTGCATTTGAATGGTCACAGTGGTAACTTTTAGTTTTGTTTATGATTAAACGTGTGTAAATTAACGCAGAGTAACGTTACCTGCTTCATTCCTCTCATTTTCAACGATAAGCACAGAGGAATCGTTGAGGGCCATCAAGGAGTCACCTTCATCTTCATCATCGTCATCGCTCAAAATGATGATAGGTATGTGGTGCTGCGTCCTTCGGAACATGACAGACAATGAGAAGAAACGACTTCAAATACCAGCCTAACTCAACTAACATTGCGTATGTCTCGTATAAAAAGACTTTAACATTTACTTTGTTCGAGTTTTCTGTAACTTAGATAATTAAACTTACATATTTTGTCGAAATTAACCCTCGACTGCGCGCGTTCAAAGCTTGGCGCTTTTGATGAGTCACGTGACTCTGGCAAACCGGAAATGGTGTCAATGTCCTGCCCATAGACAGACAGTAAAAGTGTAAAAGGCAAAAGGTCCTGCCCTCTCCCAGTTCAATTTTAATTTATTTTAATTTTAATTCCTTTTATATTCAATAGATTACAAAATCAACAGTAGTTTAGTGTTGACAAATTTATTTATTTTTTCTTTCTGTACAGTATTTTGTCACGTACTTACTAATGATTCCTACTTCGGTTGTGGAAAGTCTTCTCTCTTTGTAAATAAATAAATGACATATAAATATATTCCCCAAAATTCCTGATGGCAAAAGCTTTTCTTGTTCCCCCTCTTCCATGCGACAAAGCCAGGTGATGCCAGCTCTATGTGACCACCTCACTCATAGCTCTCTATTACATACAGTTTTCTCAATTTGTTCTGACCAGTCATAGAAAACTTCGGTATTTTCCACTTTTTCTTTTTTGGCCCATCCCCATTCCAGCCAACCTTCTAGGTTTATTTTTAAAGGCGGCACACTGCCAACTTTTTGTAAAAAAAAAAAAAAACATTCAAAAGTGCATTTAAATTGTACCCCAGGAAGACTGAGATGCACAATTTAAATCAAGAGATCAGCTGTGCTGGAAATTCCCCAATAAAATTAAAGTCTGACCACTCAGTGATGGAATTTAAATACACTATTTTTTCAGTCTCTCTTACAAACAAAACATCACAGAGAGCAAAAATGGATACATTGGATAGACTAGTACATGTTCAATGATTAACTTGTACATACTCAGCTCAAATTGCTATCAAACCATACCACAAAAATATTGTATATTTCTAATAAAAAAATACTATACTTCCATCTCAGTTGTTCAAAATACACACCAAATATAATTTGTCATCTGTGCATCATAGACAGAAAATATTCACATATCACTCTTGTCAGTTAAGAGAATTGCAAATCCAGTTAAATGTCGATATGCACCTCTTTTTAAACGTTTTGTACATTTTAACAGCTATCCATTTAACTGAATTCATCAGTGGTTCTCAATCACATGGCATTGGCAAACTCCCACAGGGGCCCCAATAAATCTAAAAATGCATTTAGTTACATAAACTGAAATCATATTTTTGCTTTTTATTATTACAACAGAATAGCACCACATGTAGATCATCTATAAAATGTATATAACTTTGCACTGTAAGTGTAGACTTTTCAATGTAGCAGTTTCAATCTTTATATTAGATTTGTCTCCAATTATAGCTAATGAGAAAGCAATTACATAAATCCTGGAGGTTACAAGCTGTTTGAAATGTATATGTTTTTACATTGTTTTTGTTGTGACAGGTTAGAACGTGGTTAGAGCGTGACCGTGACCCAACTGAAATATGCTAGCTCACTAATTTAGTCACATCCTGAATAAAGATTTGTGTCATTTTATGGTGATGATTTTAATGTATTTTTTATTTTTAAATGAGACAAACACTAAGATAAATACAATGATTTCATGTATATAAATCATATCTACAATTATTACATGAAATCAGCCTCAGATTATCCTCATAAACTTTAACACACAGATTTCCGGAATTTGATTTATTCAGAAACTTGATTTTGTGAGGTGACTCCATCTTGTTCCGTTTCCGGTTTTGGGATCGATACTTTGCCCAGGGGTGTGGAGTTTCCTGGCCAGGCATGAACTCCAGCCATTTCTGTAAAAACCACGGAACCCATCAATCTTGTCCAGGTAAACGTTCACTGATTTTAACTGGAGAAAGAAAGATATATAAGGCATAATTAATCCATGGAAGTCCATATGGAATCATGTTTTCAATTTCACTGAACTCTTTTCACTGAAGCTTTAGATATTTTTTAATTAAATAACCATAAGAATAATACCATGTAATCCTACTTTTGAATTATTACTATTCCTTTATAACTGAACCAGTTTCACGAGTTGTATTACAAAATGGTGAGATATGAGATTGCATGATTCAGTTTCTAACCTTGTCATAAGAAGGAGGATACTGAGCTGCATACTCCAGCTGTCTGATGATGACATCATTGGGTGGCACCTGCAGTTTGGTCATGTGTAGAAGAAGTTCATGTAGGTAAGCATAGTCCAAACGCTTACATGCTTGGCTGATCAGGGCACTGTATACATGAGCATTCGGCACAAGTCCACAAGACTGCACAAAACAAGACAAAAAAAAAAAATAAGTGCGGATCGAAGTAAAAGAAAAAGCACCTTTAAATATTTAACTCAAATATTAAAAGAATGAAATTGGTTTTCATACCTCCATATCAGTAAAGAGTTGTATTGCATCTTTCTGTCTGCGCAGGCCAGAGCAATGCTACAGAACGTCTGAGTGTTCGCAGCCAGTCCTCTGTCAACCATAAGGGCTTTTACTGCCTAAAGAGAGAAAGCGGTACTTACATTTTCACTTATGCATTTGGCAGATGCTTTTATTTACATCTATGCAATTTTAATTATTTACTAATAATAGCAAAAAGCAACATTATGATTAATTGTGTTTCTAACCTTAGCCCCATGCAAGTCTCCAGCTTTGGCCACCCTTCTGATCATAGTGTTGAAGAATGTCACATCCAGCTTGACACCACTCTTGTTTGCCACATCAATCAAACTCTGCATTGATTGGCTACCAGGTTCCATGACATCAGCCAATAGCGTGACGGTTTTTATGTTGGGCTCCAGTCCATCCTCGGCCATTTTCTCCAAAAAACCATCAAGATTTCCAATGAGAGCAAGTCTATCCGAAGCACTATTCACAGGACCCAAGGAAACCACACCTGAGTGGCAAGTGCTGGGGTCCAGAAGGTTTGGGAGGTGGGAACTTTGTGTTGGTAACTGTGATTGACAGGTCAGAGAGGCACTTGATAATACAGGCAGGACTTGAGCGTCATCTTGAGATGCGTTTAGAAGGGTGAAATCACTCTCTTTGGCTTGCCCATGGCTCTGTGTGTGTGTGTCTACAAACAGCTCATTCTCAAACGCATCCATATCTAAAGGCTGACACAATGTCCCCACTTTGTCATTTGTCCGACGGCTTTTCCTTCCACTTGTGAGTTTTGGGGTCGCTTCTTCCGTTCGCTTCAGGAGTAACGCAGAAGCCAAACCAGGATCACCTATTCCACAATCTCGTGCTATGCGCAGGAGTATGGTGTAATTTTGAGTGTCTGGTTTTATTCCAATCCTAAGCATCTGCTGCCACACCTACAAAACAAAAAACAATAAAATAAAACTTAGTAAGTAACTTAATTGACAAAAGTTGATTTTATTAGCACTTCTCTGAAGACATTTTTTGACTGTGTCAGTGTCTATTTTTTCGTACACACGTGGATAAATCATTTAAGCAGTGAGGACAAACTTTACTGTGACCAAACATGATGTAAGAGTAGCAGCTGAAATTTTAATAGGTTTGTTACTTTCTGAAAAGAAAACCTTTACTACGACTGGTTTTATTTTATCGCCTAAGAACACAACATTCTGAACAGCATAAAGAGATAAAGGTAACACTTTACGGTAAGGGTACATTAATTATCATGAATTCATGTATAAATTAATGCATGAACTGTGCATTCATTCATGCATTAATTTCTCATGAATCATCAGGAACCAACACAAGTTCAATATTCTTCATTCATGACTTCATGAATGAACAACACCTTAATTAAAACATTAACTAAGATGAGCACATCATCATGAATTAGGATTTATTACGCATGATCATGATGTTTTCTTTGTTCTTTGTCTTGGCCAGTGACCTAGTCACCACTTTAGTTGAGGGGCCACACACACATGATGAAGTCATTAATAGATTAATGCTTAGTTAATGATGACTACTGTATTGGACAGACACCAAAATAGACCAATCACAGCTCATAGCACACACATTCTGTTAATAATCAAATACAGAAGTCATCATTAACTAAGCATTATCTATCAAATGACTTTATTATGTGTGTGCCCCTCAACTAAAGTGGTGACTAGGGTCATTTGAAACACTCATGAACAATGTGCTATTAATTGTGGCATAACTGTGAACAAAGAAAACATCATGATCATGCGTAATACATCATAACTCATGATGATGTGCTCATCTTAGTTAATGTTTTAATTAAGGTGTTGTTCATTCATGAAGTCATGAATGAAAAATGTTGAACTTGTGTTAGTTCCTGATGATTCATGAGATATTAACGCATTAATTAATGCATAATTCATGCATTAATTTATACATGAATTCGATGATAATTCATGTACCCTTACCGTAAAGTGTTACTGAGATAAATTACCCAAATGTAATTATCAATACTTCAGTTTCAATTTTCGGCTAAATGAAAATGTTAATTACTGTAAAATATGAATTTCTTGTGCATCAATGCTAACATGTGTATTAAAGGGATAGTTCACCCAAAAATGAAAATTCTATCATCATTTAGGCCCTTTCCACACTAATACGTTTTTGTTTGAAAAACGTATATTTTCTCTCCGTTTTGGCCTTCCGTCCACACTGAGACGCCGTTTTAAGTCAACAAAAACGTATCAATGGAAAACGTTCTACAAAGTGGATAATTTTGAAAACGCCTTTTTCGCGTTGTAGTGTGGACAGTGAAACCGGAGGTATTTCAAAAGCGATGATGTAAGTTTAGTCATGTGATGCATGTAGCACCAATAGATATTCATGTTTATTCGGTATTGTGCCTGTTATGTGTTATTCATTTTTACACTATTGCTAAAATATGTTACTTTCTATGTTGCTTAATATGTGCTATTCTTCATAGCACAGTACTGCAAAGATGACAGATAATGTAGCCTACTCACATTTGCTGTCCTGCGGCAAAACAGGAGAGCAGTTGCGTTTTAGACCAAACATATGGTGACTGAATGCGACCTGGACGCATCAGTGATGGTGAGATAATTTGCTAAATAAAATTATCCTGTTATTGTGCGATAACATTATTATTTATTTTCCCATCTGTATCATCTCAGTGAGCTTTTGTGAAGTTTCACGCATGCGCAGTAAAGTGAATTTAGAAGTTTCTCATCCACACTGAAACGTCAGAAAACGCCTGAAAACGCTCAGTGTGGACGGAGAGTGTTTTTAAACGAAACCCCGTTTTCAAATCTACACTTTAGCCTTACTCACCCTCAAGTTGTTTCTAAACCTCTATGTGTTTACTTGTTCTGCTGAACACAAAGGAAGATATTTGGAAGAATGTTTTAATCAAACAGATCTCAATCCCCATTGACTACCATAGTATATTTTGGTATATTTTACTCACCCTCAACAACTTGAGGGTGAGTAAATGATAACTCATCCCTTTAATGCTAAAGTGCATTTCTAAGTCCGTAGGTGTGTGTAAGTACCTGTAAAGCTAGCCGAAACCCATGCTGCTTGTCATTCGCACAGCTAATCAGCAGATAATGAAATGTCTCTTGTGTGATGGGATGTCCATTTTGAAGCATCTCCTATACACGCATTTACACAAACCAAATGATATTACTGTGGTGTTAAAGCAAAAAGATTTAAAAGCAAAACTAAAATGTGTTGTGACATTATTTAGTACCCGCAGGATTTTGAAAGCACGAACTTCAGATCTCCAGCCAGAGCGACTGCTTTGAGCAAAGCTTGCCAGGTTATGGCACTGAGAGGGGATGTTCTTCCTGAGAAGCTCTTGCTTGAGCTTTATTGCCTGGTCCAACCCTGACTGCTTCCATGGTGATTCTGCACAAGCGTTGAACAGTGCAGTGATGTAGCATCCGATGGCTCTATCCCTCGCTTCTTCATCTGAGTGGTAACATTGCGTAACATAAAAACAGAATTAAATTATGATGTATAAATGATCTTTAAAAGCACCTGATATAAATAATGACGTCAAAGATCATCATAATGTGAAGTGTGCATTACCATCTTACTTTATTGTATAGCTGGAAGGCTTTCTTTAGGTATTCCACACTGTCCGCATCCACCGATGAGAACGGTGCGTAATTGTACTCCTCAGCCTGTAATCTCTCACCTTTGAGCATATCAGCCTCAAACAGATCTAATGCCTCACCCAGCTAGACAAAACAAGAATAAAGTGTGCATTGGTTTATAGAATACAGAAACATTCTTCGATTATTCAACCTACTTGTATACATGGCAACATGAGAATACACATAATAAGAGTACTTTTTAGGGAAATAATACACTTTTAAGGAACATACGGTACTACTCGTGCAAGCTAAATGAATAATTATTATTATAACATACTTAAGTGCAAACTAAATTATGCTCTCATTGCATGTTGCATGAAAATGTATTACAGCTAATATTTATCTCAAGCATTTAGTTGAAGTTGCAATTTAGTACAATATGTGAAATGTAAAAAGTATAAAATTTCAAGTCCTTTAATATGTTAGACAAAACATCAAAATACGTGTACTTCTTTAAAGCATGACATTATTAAACCATAATGACTTAATATATACTTTAAAGAAATAACTCTTCATTGAAAATAATTGTCATGAAAAATTACTCTCGTTAAGCACATTTTAAGTAAGCTTCTATATAATTATCCTGGTGGAATATTAATACATGAACAGTACTGCCACGGTAAGGATGTGTTAAAATCACGTGTTTTTGACAACTTACTTTGTCCTCTTTGATCAGCTTTTTGCACTGGAGGAAATACCAGTATGCTGTATTTTTCCGACCAGTTTTTGGACCTGAACTTTAGCACCACCGGCGTGTGCTCCTCATCATCCCTGTATCTCATATCCAGCAGCTCAGAGGATGTTTTGCGAAAGGTTCTTCTGGAGGAGAAACTTCTGGAATAATCACCAAACACATCACTGCTTTCTTCCTCATTCACACGATCAGATGCAGATGCGTTTGAACTAGTCGTATTGGTCTTAGTCCATCTAGGAGGTGATAAAGTCACTGATTCACTATATAATCTCAAGGGTTCTTGATTGCACTCTCTCAAAAGGACGGACTGATGATCTTCGCTCATTTGAGGATGCTGAAGCCCACTTTATAACATTAACACTTGTATTCCGTGTGTAAATACCCCACATACGTGTAGAACGCAACATTTTGGACAAGTATCTTGAATTAAACCCTAGTTACGGCATTTATAACCTTTTAAAATTAAATAAACTCAGATATAAACCGCTGCATGACGCTTCTATGTAAGTCGCCATGATACCTTGCCCATAACGGAAGTTTCACAAGACATTACTAATAGATAGTATCATAACCGAGCTATGTCATAGCTGTCTACATATTATATGTAATATTCTTGATTTTTTTTTCATAATGAGACCTTTTTTGATCTAAATTTACATTAAACAAACGAACTTTCAATTGCATCCTACAAAATAAATAATGAAGATTCGCGGGATCGATTAGTAGGTCTTATCGTGTGTCTAGTCTAAAACTCCAGCAATGTCACCTCTATCGTGGAACTGCCATCTAGTGACTAATCTTGAACATATGTATGCAGAAATAAATTTCACGTGACAAGAACAATAAATGTTGTCTAAATACAAATAGGCCTATGCAAGAAAAATCCCTATTTTTACATTTCAAAATGAATCTGTTTCGATAGCCTAAACATTAGCCTATTATTGTGATGCCTGCTTGCACTGTTTGAATAGAAACAAGAGAAATTTTGAGAGAAATCCCTCTCTTACTGCAAAATGCATTGTTCCTGTATCAATATTATAGCTTTTTTTGTAATTATACATTTTTTTTCGGGTGGCTGCCATTAAATCAAGTGATGAGTGACAAAGATCTGTGCTCTATTTTCATTATCACCTACTACAGTCAAACAATATTCTTGCATTTTCCCTAGAATTTATTCAAAAAATGATTTGATCTTCCTTCCCACACAAACTATTTAAAAAATATTGTCTGATGTTCTTGAAACACTTTATTTCAGTTGCTAATCTGTGAGTTGTTTACATATTTTAGATTTGATGAAGCATTACAGTACATTCAATACAGTTAAGCGCACTTCTTTTTCACAAGGGTTTACAGACACAGATGTGCATGAATGGAGACACTTTGCTGCGGTGAAATGATTATTCATGACATTTAAATTCACGTCTAATTAACTTCTCTGGCTTTCCCACTGCTTATGTAAGTATATTTCAAAACAATGATTGAATGTATAGTGAGATATTGAGGTGTGTGTGTGTCTGTGCATGTGTGTGTGCTCTTGCATCGTGTCAGTAGATATCTCACTTATCTTCCATGACAGACTGCAGTGCAGGATTGCAGAAGACTGCTGAGCTGAAGCGCACCCACCCACACTGCAGAAGAGAAGGGAGAAGGCTTTTGTTTCCCTTAGCATGTCCTGAGATACCTCACACACAATGTTTCCATGGAGATGACACTTTTGGATGGTTTTATGTTGTGCATGTAATAAAATAAACATAGACAATATATGCTCCTAAAAGTATCTTCCAATGCATCCAGAATTGCTTGTATGTCTGTGTTGCTCTCCTACATTTGAAATCCCCTTTTAAATTCTGCTTTTTTTTAACAATGAGAACTCTGAGGTTTTAAAGTGTGACCTAAATGAGGGTAATAGATAATTTAAGGGTTCAGCTTTGCCATTTCTTCCAAAATCACCCGAGGACTTTCTGCCCCCGGAGCAAGCAGTGAAAAAAGACCTTCAAGAGAAAAGAGAACAGTTCTACACTATCCCTTGAAATGCAAATGCCCAACACAATAAAAAAACAAAGGTTCTTTATTGGCATCTATGGTTCCTTTCTATTGTGTAAAAGGTTTTTTAAAGTGGGAAAGATTTTTCAAAATCTTCTTTACACTACATTTATTTACTTTTTTAAGGAATGATATTTGGGAAAAAAGTTATTTGGGTGAAATAGGCTAAGGGTTCTTCTACAGACTACACAGTGCATTACAAAAGAGGATAAGTAATAAAAAATTATGGTAGTGGGAACTGGAAAGATTTTTTAAATTCCGCACTAGGCCACACGCAAGGGGATCCTCGGTCGGACGCCATGGCGCACGCAACTAGGCCACACGCAAGGGGTGCGCGCACACACACGACTTGTTTAAAATAGCTACATTTATGTTGTGAATAAATAACAATGAATTGTTGTTCTACCAGCAATATTTCCAATTTTGTTTTTCACTGTAGAAATTTCAAACGTCATGATTTGCCCAATGCAAAAGGCCTACTTGGCACCTTTCCCCACTTCACAAGCACTGTGCAGTAGCTAGGCTATGTATTTTTTCTTCACAAAAAGAGTAGACTACATAGGCTACTTATGGCGTAGCATAACAGGCGAATTGGACGCAGCAAAGGAGTTACGATTTATGGGTCGTATTTTGGTCCGTGTAACACTTCACAATTAAATTTTCTGACCATAAAATGCAAATGAAAAAAATTGAAAAATGGAAACCAGACATTAATTTTTCCTGTTTTTCCAGTTACATTATCAATGTAGTTGCCTTTTCCTCCCTTTTTTAAATTTTACTTGTGCTAAATTGTGACTTCAGAAACAAACATTTGAATTAATGAAATCTAACAGATATTTCTAAATTTTCCTCTTGTTTTTTCGTCCAAAAACTGCTATGCTCGTTTTTTGTCTGGAAACCATAATCGTCTAAAAAGGTCTCTCATTATTAGGGTTTTCAAGCACAAAGTGCTGAATGTATTTGCTATGAAAGAAAACAAAATCTAAAAGTACTAAATTGCGCAATATAACTCACAGGAAAAGCTTCTACATATATAGGCCTACATATATGTAGAAGATGCAGGCCTACTGTGGCTTTGAATTAAATAGTGGAGGTCGGGGCTAGTTGTCACAGTGGTTGTATCATTCTCACTAACTTCAATTGTCAAAGTTACACAAATCAAATTTTGGTTTGCAGTTTTGTAGGGCTACGTTATAGCTTTTAACACCTAGAATATAGTTCACTTTAATCCTATATCCATAGGGCTTTTCCTTAATAAATTAATTTAATTCGTTTATTCGTGTATATTATTTTTTAATCATTTCAATAAAAAAATTTTCAGCGTGACAAGCTCTGCTATCACGTTCGTTGAACAGTGAACTGATTTGTGAATCAACACGTATAATTTTCCTGTTCCTGGGCAATAATGGTGGAAATTGTTGTTTAACAAATATTTTAAGGTAGGCATAATGAGCCCCATGCTTAGACAGTGTGACAACTAGCCCCGGTGATCAATCGTAAAGTCAAGTGCATGATGATTCCGTGACTTGCGCATGAGGGCGAGCCGCGAGCGAGCGAGAGAGAGAGAGAGAGAGAGAGAGAGAGAGAGAGAGAGAGAGAGAGAGAGAGAGAGAGAGAGAGAGAGAGAGAGAGAGATAGAGAGAGAGAGAGAGAGAGAGACAGAAAACGAGCATCTCAAATAACACCGCTTTGGGAAGAGAACCTGGATCGTAATTAAATATTCTCCTGTGAGAGCGTGAATGACATTGACACATCAGGTAAGAGACCTGTTATGCATTCACGAAAGCGCGCGACAGCTCTGATTGATATTCACTCAATCACAGTCAATTACTTGCGAATAGTAGCTAAGGCAGTCAGATGTCAAATAACCTTACAAACAAATGATCCTTAAAAACATCCGTCATTAATGTGATGTAGTAGCCTACTTCAATTTAATATCCCCGCCGTTAAAATTACACTCGGCTACACTACAGGCTATGATGCTCGATATTTCTAAAAATAGATTTGGTGGATCTGTCAGGTGACAACGATGAAACTCGCCTTTATCACCTAGTCCAACTGACCACAGTGTTTTATAACGCCGTAAAATGTAAACCACACGCGCTTGTACAAAATAATTCAATATAGCCTATGGGAGAATTATTCATGCTTCAACAAAAATACAGGTGGAGGAACAAAGATCCACTGCAATGTTTTGTTGCATAAAACAAACCAAAAAAAAAATTATTATTATTATTCTGCACAGCATACATGCCGGAGTTTCTCCAGTAGTCCGGTCAGTATGCTATTTTCAGGGAAAGTGTATTTTGACTTCTGAATTCTGACCTTTTTTCCCAGGCATGTACTCTGAGGAGTGGAGCAGGAATCGACAGGGTAGAGAGAAGGCTGTGATCACGAATTTCAGCTTTAGTCAGCTGCCAGAGGAGGAGAAAAGGGTTGGATAAAATCTCACAGTGCTCATGGTGAGTTGCAAGATACGCACAACACAGAATTAATATGCTTTAAAAATTGGTACATAACAAAATGCATCAAATTGCACTCTGCAAAATGGCATGTGTATTTTATGCATGAGAGTCTTTGTGTAATGACATGATGCATGTATTTGTGAAATAATGTATGCATTAGTTCCCAATTTTTCTGTGACATGCAGGTAAACAATACAAATATTTTCAGTGTCTTTAGTGAGTGTTTTTTAAAGTATTTATTTGTTTTTAATTTGACATTTTTATGATTTAATAAATGATTTGCTTCTAATTAACTCCCTGCAATTTCCTCACAAACCACCAGGGGTTCACAGGTTGAGAAGCCCTGCATTAGTGCAAGACACCATCATGTACAACACAAAAGCATTCATGACTTTTACATTTTTGTATTTTGGCAGACACTTTAATCAAATCGACTTACAATGCATTTGAAGTTATACACTTATCAGTGCATGCATTCCCTGGGAATCAAACCCATGACCATGGCATTGTAGCACCATGTTCTACTTTTTTAAGAATGTTAAGTTTTATTAATTAAAAACGGGGCTCAGGTTTATCAAGCTGCTCTGTCATTCTGGTTGGTATTAATTTAAGCTCATGTCTTCATTTCAGACTCAGAGGAATCCATTCCTAATGATCTGCTACCATGGCATCTACTTTGCCATGCTGTTGGCTGGTGTCGGCTTTCTACTGCCATACAATAGTTTCATCACTGATGTGGACTACCTCCACCGCAAATTCAAAGGTTTGATGCAACCAACCTGTCGCACATCACAGGATAGACTAAATTAAATTCACAGAGTTGTGGGTGGAAAGAGTGACAACTATGCACTGCACACTCACAGTAATATTTCTCTACAAGTAAATTATGCTTGTCAATTCCCCTTTTTTCTATTGTCAGGCACCTCTATTGTATTCAACATGAGTTTGACGTATATACTTGTGGCTCTCAGTGCCGTCATTGTGCGAACAACGCACTCGTGGAGAGACTGAGCTTACACACTCGCATCTGTGTGGGTAAGAACATGCAAAGCTCGCCTCAAAATACAACAATGAAAGGCTCCTCCGCACTATTTTCTGCATGCACAATATTAGCCACAATATTACTAAATTTCCTGTTCTGCATATATAGGATATCTATTTGCATTGGGACCTTTGGTGTTTGTGAGTGTGTGTGATGTCTGGTTGTGAGCTGTTTGACACTCAGCAGTCCCATTCTGTTACTCTGGCTGCCATTGCCATTGTTGCATTTGGATGCACAGGTACATTTATACAAGCAATCATATTCTTGCATTTGGCCTACATTGTGTTTTTGTCATCTGAAACTTTGTCCATTGTCCTTTTGACTTTTGCAGTGCAGCAGTCCAGTTTTTATGGTTACACTGGGATGCTGCCCAAGAGGTACACACAGGGCGTGATGACTGGAGAGAGTGAGCTGAACTTTCAATTGCATGAATGAAATAACAACCATTATATTAAAATATATTGCATATGTATATATTTTGTAATTCTGAATTTAAAGTTTCAAATGATATCATTTGAAAATTTAAATTCAGAATTAAATTCAAATTTAAATTCAGAAGTGTTACCAAATATTGTAACAACTGTATTTATTGTACTGCCTCTAATTATATTCTGTTGTGATAGTTTGCTATGGGAGACTGATATGTTTGAATTAATCACTTTCCTTTGCATGACACAATACTGTACTGTAATGTACAGAATGTGTTTTTGAACATTATCCTGGACATTGTAGAGCGTTCGTTTCATGTGTCATAGAGCGAAAGAGAGGCTCTCGTGAGTGCACGTTAACATCAAATCCTTTTGATTTTCCTGTCAAAAAACGTCCTTCATATAAAAATCAGTCTACGGGCTTTCATAGACAACCTTGTGGACGGTTCTCGTGTTTTTAAGTTCTCTTTACAAGCTTTTCACACATTGGCAATAAAAAAGCAATTAATACGTGGACATTTTTACAGCCCCTTTAATGTAATAAAATTATATTTAATAAAATCAAAAATCTTAAATGTAAAAGAGAGAAATATTTTAATTGGTAGGGGAAATGTGCTTAATTGTCATAAAGATAATGGCACAATTAAAACAAATCGTATCGGTTCTTATATCATTTAAATTTTAATAAAACACAATTTCCTCTAAATATGAATTCACAGAATGTTTACTCATAATGTGTTGATGTTTGTTTGCATTGCAGTTAATGTGTTTTTTTTTTGTCAATTGTTTCAGGCACTGCTGGAGTTATTGTCTCTCTGAGTCGGATCTTTACAAAGCTGCTGGTGGAAGAATCTAGAAGAACAACACCATCATCTTCTTCCTGTTCTCAATCTCAATAGAGACGCTCTGTTTTTTGTTACACGTGGTGGTGCGACGAACACACTTTGTCCGTCATCACACCGACAGAGCTCGCCGCAGCCACAGCTGGCTCAAAGGACAGGTTAATAATGTTACGACACAGAAGCGCAGTGGCTACCAGATACATTATGACAGCAGTGCAGAGGAAGAGGTAAATTCACACACAGAAGCACTGATTTGCATTTGATTTTTGAGGACTTTTTGTGAATCCTTCATTCATTTGTTACTGACAGGTTCAGAGAGGGTTCGGTGGGTCTGGTCTAACGGTTTTCCTTCTTACATTTACAGAAAAGTTATCTTGCAAAAAAAAAAATTATGATTTAGGTTTACTTGGTGTTTCAAAACTTAATGAGCTCCCTATACCTTTTTTAATAGATGCTCATGTCTGACACAAGGCAATGCACTGTAACAAAAAAATACATTGACTCATGGCATTTCTACAAATTAGGATGGAGTGGCCTCAGCACAATTGATGAGGCTGATGGAGTTAATCTGAGTAACGGTTCCCATGGAGATGAAATCTATGTCAGATTTGATGTTCCCAAACCAGACAACAAAGGGACCTGGATCATTGTAAAGGGTGAGCCATAGTTTTAATTTCAATTCAATGTCACATATTTAGCACTGAAGTATCTAACATGATGGCTTTCCTACAGAGATTCTGGGTCAGAGGTGTGCTGTTGCTCTGATGATCTGGCCATATATGCTCTCTAATCTTGGTGACATATTTCATCACACTGTGTCTGTTCCCTGGTTTGGAGTCAGAGTTACGTAACGGACACACTGGGAGAGTGGTTGCCTATTCTCACCATGGCTCTGTTCAACATGGCAGACTTTGTGGGCAAGGTGAAATGAAACAGTTTGATGTCATTTACAAGCATATAATATCATTTAAAAACGGGCGACACAAAACGGAAGTTGCGACGAGATTTTCTTCACTATTATGACATATCTGAGTGATACAGCTTGTTGAATAAGAAATAATGTAGGACGGGACTTGAATTCGTCCTTTGGGAATATGGTGGTTTGCTATTTATAGTTTTCAGTCACGTGACTGGCACGGAGACCTGGAGGGCAAAATATTCACATAACTGTTGCTCGAGTCTCAATTTTTGCAAGTTTTGGGTACTTTTTCAAGTTTTCAGTTTTTCAATTACTTAACCTGCAAAAACACCTAAAATGCCTTAATGTACTAAAACAGTGAAAGATCAAATTTAGTGTACACCTATACTTTTTACTCGCAAATTAAAATAAATACTTAAAATATACATAAATATTAATAATATAAATATTAAAAAATGTCTCAAATTAAAATAAATAGTTTGGGGTTTTAGATATTTCCACTCATTTTAAGTCCCTAGCTACACCAAAAATTAAATGGTTTCATTTCCTTTGACTTTATTTGTTCTTGCTCCTTTAGATCTTGGCAGCGTGTCCGTACTGAGTGGGGCGGTGTGCAGCTGCTGGTGTGTTCGTGTTTTCGTGTTCTCTTCCTGCCGCTGTTTGTGATGTGTGTGTCTCCTGTGCAGCGCCCCCTGCTGGCACACCCCGCCTGGCCCTGCGGCCTCTCCATGTTGCTGGGCATCAGTAACGGATACCTTGGCTCTGTACCAATGATACAGGCGGCCGGCAAGGTGCCACTTTCAACACCGAGAAGTGGCGGGTGAGTATATCAGACACACATAAAGAGTGAGCAAAACGTGTCGCATGGTAGATGTTCCCCTACACACACCTGACTTAAGTTAAATACCCTGTGTGACCCAGACACCTGTGTTTTCCAGTCTGGAAAATCAGTACTCAAAAGATTTATAAAATTCATGGATAGCTGTAGCTCAAATAATTTGCTTTGAGGTTTTTCTTATGAGAACAATTCTCCATTTGCTTTCCATTTGATCTCATTTCTGTCATTTGGAAAGCAAATGATTTATCTGAAACCACTAATTTTGTTTTCTCACTGATTATTTTACAGGGAACACTATGACTGTATCATATATGGCTGGACTGATGCTCGGGTCTGCAGTGTCTTACTCAACATACAGTCTGACCTCACAGGCACATTCTGCTCACACACTGAAACTCAACAACACACTCACATTACACAGCTATATACCTGGCCACTGAGTGTCCCTCTCACACGTACACTGGTTTGTATTGTTGTTAATTATGTAAGAATAAAGAACATTTCCAAAGACTATTCCTGCTTAAACACTTGTTTAGACCAGAGTTTGCAATTTTCCACTGGTTTAAGGAAAGTCTGCTGGTTAAGCTGGTTTGGGACACCAAAAAATTAGCATTTCATTCTGGCAACCAGCATCCAAAAGATATGCTAGTCATCAGTCATGCAGATTTGATCAGCTCATTAAAATAGTTGTGATACTCATTTGCATATTATCAGAGACTGTCTGAATTACCATAAAATTGTTAAATAAACTGTTTCTGTCATGTTTAAATGTACTAATGTGTACTATATGTAATTTACTGTAAGATGTATGATTTACCTTTAAAGTAGCCTACTTACATGTAAGTATAAGAGAACAACATGTAAAGACAACTTCAGCTAAACCACCGGAGAGAAGAACCAGCATCAGCACATGAAGAAGCAGCGTCATGATGAACAGGATGAGATGATGAATTATCGAGATCTCTGGAAAAACAATCACATGTGATAGTAATTTATATTGTGTAATGTTTAAAGTAAAAATACACAATTACCTCAAATTTATAGCAGAACAAGTCAAAGATCAAGATATTATCAATGGAGAGCCAATAATGCAAGAAACATGATACATAAAACCATCTATTAATCAAACATATAATATTAAATACAGATTTAAAATGTAAAAGACCAAAAGCAATTAATACTTATTATTATTTATTTGTTTGCCAGGCTGCTGACCTGCATCAACGTTGGTTTACATGGTGAGCATTAGTCATGCAAGTAGATCCAGCATATCTTTACATCAATGAGAAAGTTCTCCAAAGATGCTTTCCAAGCTTATATTTTGATATGTATGTCACGCTAAACATTTTCCAGTTAGTCCAAATAGAGTAGGCTACATAAACAATATTGTGGAGCAAAATGATTTAAAAACTGACTAGTCATTATATTGGTGTCAAAAAGAAGAGCAGACCATTTTATAGAGAAAAGTCATTGTTACAAACAAATGAAATGAAAAAAATTAAGAATTAGATTTGAAAATAATATCACTTACTTGAGGTTTAGTTTATAACTGTCCTTGGCGTTTGCAGTTCTTAAACCATTCAAACTTGTAGGCAGAATAAGGTCGGGATTTTTGAAGAATTTCAGAGGAACCATCAGAGAAAAAGCATCAGAAAGGAGGATGTCATATAATATAGACAATGTGATAAGAGTAAGTTTACAGTCATCTGCATTTGATGCAAATATTACATGTAAATACGATATATTTTACTGAGATATAGCCCAACGTCAACGTCCCACGTAATAACCCTTATCTCATCAAATTCAATAAACGTCATTAAAAGTCATTTACAAATGATATTGTTCGTATCAAAAACTAAGATCACGTAAGGTATAACAAATGATAGTCAAGAACTAACTGTAGGCTATATGGTTTTAAAGCACATATCCTGCTCAACATCATTCATTTTCTGTTAAACGTTTTAATCATTCAAGTCTTCCACAGTTTCATAATAAACATTTTTTTTATTTACTTCTCATAATAACATAATTATTTAAAACAAAAAATCTTTAACTTAGTGTTTTGCAACAGTTCTTTGACAAAGCTGTCAATCCAACTATTGCACATTTAATTATTGTGAGTGGCATCTTTATGCATTTTGAAGTAAATTGGGCCTGTTATTCTGTGAATGAAGACCAACAGTATAGTCAATTACATGTGAACAGTTCCTGATCTGTTGGTTTCTGCTCTGCATGAGTCATTGCATTTCAGACATCATTGGCTACATTTCATTTTCACATTCGCACAATTTCCACCATTTTTTTGTGGATAGATGATTTTTCTAGATTGGAACCTGGGCTTTCCTGCTAAAATAAACTGATTTGAACTCTTAGAAAATTATTAAGTATTAATTATACTCTAAATATAAATATTTAAGACATATTTGAGAGATATTCTTTTTGTGAGATATTCTTTTTTTTTACCATGCAGTTGTATTACAATAATGATCAATTTCTTTCTCAGAGTAATGATGATAATGATAATAAAAAATAAAAATTGTTTAAAGACTCCATAGTTCTTGCTAAAATTACAGATCTAACATATTTCCTGGAAACACTGCTTAAATGTAGTTGTTTAAAGGTTGGAGGCATTATCTTGTGAAAGCTCATGAGCTCTAAGTCCTGTATCATGTCATCAGACATCAAGAATTTCTTGCCAGCTGAGCACGGCATATCACTCTGGATATGCAAATTCATATTTACATAAGTCGTTGTATGTGAATTTATGACTGGTTAGTGGTTAATAACATTTTAAAATTAAACAGATAATCTAAGTCAGTTAAAGGTAATTAACAATTAACAATTAAACTCACTTTGTTTATTTTTCATTCTTTGAATCAATCTAAAGCCCTGCTTCTCAGAAACTAAAACAGGATGAAAGATAAAACATGACTTTTCCCCCACAATCAAGACTGCATATTTTATGGGAGATCATCCAGGTGGATTCTGCACACTGGTGGTGTAACCCTTCCATGTAAAGCGCTTCGAGTACCTAGAAAAGCGCTATATAAATGTAACAAATTATTGTATTTTGTATTGCATTTTGAGTTCATCTTAATGTCTCACAAACTATGGTGTTTTTTCTTATAAAAAATGCATGTTTTTTATTTATTTAATACCGTCCGAAAGTCATCACTTTTTTAGAGTTTACATATATCCACAAAAGTTTACACAACCTTCAATATTAATACGGTGCGTTCTCATGCAATTTATTTTGCACTTCTGCATTTTTTAAACTTTTCCAATGTGAATATTATTTTTAAATCCGTTTTTCACACAAAGGACAACTGAGGGAATCACAACTATTACAAGAGAAGCAAAAAGTTTACTGATGCTGAAGAAAGAAATACAACGCATTCAGAGCCATAGGTGTAAACCTTTTAAATGGAAGATCAGTGTAAATTATTATTATTGATATTATTTAAAGAAAACATATCTAACGTTGTGTTTACACGTTGTGCAACACTGCTTTGACAAAGTTGGATCTGTCAATCCAACTAAAATAAAAAAATTGCTTATCAAAACGCAAAACATCCGACGTTATGCTTTTTCACATTTGCATAATTTCCAACATATTTTCTATAGCTCACAGATGCTTGATGATGCTAGTTCTCACTTCTGGTGCTAAATCCATTAAAATAGTATTTGGCTTTATGGATAGATGATGAACTTTCATTAAATACATATTGCTAAATAAGTTAGAAAGCTCATAATAAAGATTGGCTTTTATTTTAGAAATAAATCATGTTTATTTTGCCAGGGTTAGAGTTAGGGTGCTTGAAAACTTCTACTTTTTGTTGTTGCCTTTGATTGATTAGAGTAATATATTGTCTATGTAGCTTCCTCTATTTTACAGAGCCTTGATTAAGTGTACCATACATCTCTGTTTTTTTTTTTTATTACAAATGTAAAGTCTCTTACTCATCATTGCACTCTTTATGATTTAGTGGGTTGGACATCATTGACTGCACATAGAAAACAGCATTGGTATTTCTTTATCTATAAAGTTATGGTAAATTTCCAGCCAATCTCTTTAACCTTCTTTGTTTTAGCTCTGTAGTTGCGCTCCTCCAAGGGTTTTGACATCTGGGGAAAACTGCTTTTTCCTATTATGCACCTTGAAAGATGAATAATTAGCATACACATTTGAATACACTTATATCTACTGATGAACTTAAGGCAATCTTAAGAATGTGGTGAAGTGAAAAGTTGTTAGAGGTCTTAATTTTGTTTTCAAAGTGCACTAAATTTAACCAGATTTTAGAATTTGAAGAAAAAAGTTTGCCATTTTCCAAACGGATTCATAGTTACAATGTTGATTTATGTTAATAAACGTATACTCTCTCTCTCTGTGTGTTACCTGCAGATTATGTTTAATTGTCAGCAAAGGTTTGTAAGCATTTTGCATAATATGACACTTTTGAAAGCTCAAAAATTGTCAAGCTCAAGTTCAAGGATCAAACTTAAACATTTCCTGTTGGAAACACTGCATTAATATGGATGTTTAAAGGTTGGTGACATTCCTTCGCAAAAATTCTCGTAATGTCGCTCTAGCATACTGTGTGTAGAATGCCAGTTAGTTGTGGTGCAGACTGGAGGCATTGGGTAAAAATGACTTGCCAGCTGAGCACAGGCATTTCACTCATATTGGATTAATTCATGATTGGTTGTCCTATTTATAGACCTATATAAAATGATGTTATTAACCAGTTACAGGTAATAGTTTATAACAATTACACTTAATTTTACTTTATGTTCCTGTTCAACTTTAGTTTGATTCCATATTTGTTTTCATTTCTTGAACTGGTTCAGAGACCTGGTTCTTCAAAATTAAAAAAGGAAGGAAAAAATAAGATTTTGTAAGAGGATATGTTTAATTACTTTTCTAAGAAAACCCTGCAGACTTCCCTTTTCTACACAATTGAACTTGTGCAAATGTTATGAGCATAAAATGCACAAAACGCACTGATGATGAGGCAAAAATGTATCATGTGTGATTTACCATAAATTGGATGTTTCGATTAAAAAATGTATAATGTGATGCAAGTTCCACAACACTTGAGAAAATGTATTTATCAATACTTTATTTTAAAGGTTTTCAGATGACCTGTTAAAGAGTTTGTTCATAGCAGCTATTTAATGAAAAATGATGACCTCATTGACCACCGTGATTGTCCTCTTAACTCAAAACAAATGTTTTTTTTTTTATGGAATCCTCCAGATAGCTAATTTACTTATCAAAGGGAGAGTTCCTACAATGCATCACTTCTCTCTCACAAAATAGCATGTCCCACAAGTTTTGTTTTATTATTTTGCTTCAGTCACAGCTGCCGTCTCACAGGCTCTTCAGCGACGCGGCTTTTGAAAGTGTGATCTCGTCCAGGTGGCAAAGTGGCATACCTCTGATCACATGGGCCAGGTCCTCGTGGAGTAAAGGGTAAATCACCACACTAAGGGCTGGACGAGAAATTGAGAAACTGCGAGGGGGAAAAGAACAAACAAGATATTTGAATATTCAGTATTTGATGTAGACCAGGTTACTTCCTGTACAACAACCCAGACACCAACATAGTGTTGGCCCAGATCGGTCCACATCTGGTACTTGTGGATTCAACACACTCCAGATGCGGTGCTCAATCTAAGCCGGCGCTATGTTGCTGTCTGGAAATTATTCAGGCATTAAGTCTTTATTATTAAGAATTCATTAAAACAGCTAACCTTTCCAGCAGGGTTTTCTGCAGTGTTTTACATGCCACCAGGGTACCGCCCATGAACATGTGGCACATGATGACATCAGTGCAGCTCTGCATGAAGGCCGTCACAGCGGCGGCTGGAAGGTCCCATGTCCGAGAAACCAGACAAACACGCCGCAGCTGTCGACACTCGACTGAGCTCTTCAAAAATGTGCGCGTTCGCATTAAAGTAGGGCTGCTCCAGCCTGCAGTTTTACACATAAAGACAGTGAATAAATGCAAAAGTTAGGGGAATAAAATGATCTGCTAAAAATATATCCAGGGTTCAATAAAAAATCTCACCAACGGCAAATTCAGAATGAGTTACAAGCCAGTTAAGAGATGACATTTTTAGGAATAAAAAATAGTGCATGTTAACATCCCGTAATCTCTAAAATAATATTACATTCTATATGAATGCAAGTGCATCTAGACGATCAGATATGGTCTACCAAAAAAAAGCTATGTGACTGTGTCATATTTTACTTAAACCTTATGTAGCCATTATTTTTTCATGCACATCTAAATAAAATTATGAGAAACAAAATAATGGACGATGTTACTATGAGAGCTGCCGTTTAGCTAAGAAACTCTCTAAAATATAATGGTGCAAATGGCATAACCACATATTTTTTTTTTTTAATTCAATCAAAACGTAAATCATAGACCTTGTAATTTGGTCAAAAACATATTTCAAATGAGAAACAGCAATAAACCACATACTAACTCTTCTAAGTGTTTTAATCATCTTATTTCCCCATGATAAACAATTACCATGTGAAAAGGGCTTAAGATTTCAGTGTGTCATCTTAAGAAATTAATTAAACTTCTACTATCACTATTTATCTATTAATTTTTTAAATGCACCATACTTAGTATAGATCAAAACATAATTGAAATATTTTTTATGATTAATGAGCCAGCTTCATCTAACTGCACAGTTTGTACCAAATACACTTATTGTAAGGAAATAATACAAAATATAATTTAAACATACAGGATGTATAGTAATCCTCTCAGTATGGTGCTGCCCCCTACTGGTGAGCTGCAGTTGTAATATTTACAAATGTGTGGCATGGCTGGTGATATGTTATTTTCTTTTTGCTATGACAAGTCTACATTAAGAGTCTTTGCGTAGCCCTCAATCGGGTCATGGGGTCAATACGACCCCAATCGACTTTACTTAAAAAAAAGGTTCCCTTCATCTCAGTGGAATAAGATTTTGTGACTTTTCATACATTATCTATCTAAACACACACACACACAAAACTGGGCTTGATTCTGGTTGTTCTGAAAAGTATGTAAAAAAAAAAAAAATTACACTTGTGGTCTTCTGGGTCAATATGACCCCACATTGAAATGAATGGGAAATGTGAAAAAAACTAAATATATTTTCTTCATGTGTTAAAAAAAATAATAATAATAATCCAGCAGAAATCTGAAAATTTTTACACAGAAATGAAGGCCTAGTACTAGAGCATAAATGCAATGTATCATAAAAAAATAATATTTCATATGCAAGCTAATGGTGTAGTTGAGGAATTGTGGTATATGGATACAAAAGTACTTTATATCTCCAAAAACACAGCATTAATGAATAGATGAGAAATAAACAAAAAAATGATATATCATTTGTATGATTAAAAATGTAAATTTTTTTGTACAATTACTCAATTGTTGGGGTCGTATAGACCCCGAAAGCCAAAAACGGAAAACGAAGAATCGATTTTGAAGGTTAATTTTGAGCATGTTTAGTAACGTGTGCGTTCACCTTAAATCCCTGAGTTGTGTGCAGTGGCAAAGAGCCTCCAGCAGGGCCTGCGTGTAATTCATGGTCTTTAACGATCCGAGATTTGCCAGTCAGATAACGAATGAAGGTCCTTGCACCCCTTCAGCAGCTCTCATCGAACCCCGTCCCTTCAGGACTCCCGGTAAGTGAGCGAGGGTGAGCTTGCGCAAATTTGTCATCCCTCCTAAAGCAGCCAACTCACTGTCTCTGACATTGTAGGACCAGGGGCACGCCGACGGGGTCCTTGCGGATGGCCGGCTCATTCCGTGGCATGGCAGAGGAAAAGCCCGCGGCCAATCAGCTCCAGCTCCACCAAATGTGGGCAGCCTCTGAAGCAGCGGCTGAATGCAGAAGCCTCTGGTCCTGCTGCTCTCCACCCTGACCCTCGATGACCCCTGTCGAGGGTCGATATGTGGGCACACCGACACGGCTGCTCTTTTTAAGGCCGAGAAGCAGTGACCTTGGTGTGAGGTCTGAGCTGGAGTCCTGAATGTTCACAGGTGTTGGAGAGGATTGCGCCAAGGCACACACCGGAAGTGCCAGCGAGCGCAAGGAGGAAAGACGCGCCTGAAGCGCCACACAAGTGTCCATCTTGCCCAGTGGGAAAAGCATGGTGGTAGTGCGTGGCGGATAAATTAAGGTGAATAAGATGCGGGCAGCATTCAGTAAGTGCTTTGATGCTCTCCGTGTCCATCTCCTCCTCGCTCTTCCCGCAGCCTCTCGGCCAGAGGTCCTCGGCCACAGCCGCGCAGGTTGAGACTGCGTAGGGGTGTGAGGTCCCGACCCGCACTGAGCAGCACATGTAGAGGGTTAAACCCTGGAGATGAACAGTGCGAGACATTCAGGTAAACGGGGCAACCATGCGTTAGGACTCGCCCTGAGAATAGCACCATCCAACCATGTACGTGGAAGCTGGAGAGCGCTAACGCTATTTCCCACTGTTGACTGCCATGCTCTCCATTAGCGCTGTCATTGCAATCCGGCCTTGGCGTGAGCCAGACTCCTGGCACAGAGAGCACCAGTCCTGTAAGACCCTCAGGCACTCTCATACTAAAAACAGCCAAGTAGAGTGCCAACAGAGTACGATTGACTTCACCAGGTGCGAGGCGTGCGGAAAACCAGCGCAGGTTCTGATAGTGCGGGACGCTGCTCTGGCCCACCATCAGCTGCGCACACCCGCCTGCTTCCTCCAGCCCTCGCTGGCCTCCAGATACAGGTGAAGGCGTCTGTAGGGCACTGCAGCATGGCACCACCCCATAAGAGGGAGTCAACAACGTCTGCTTAGCTCCTGCAGGCGAGCCAAAGCTGACTTACCCTCTGCACTCAGCTGCTGGAGGTCGAACCCTGGCCCCACATCTAATGCCAGAGAGCACAGAGAACGAAGAGAGGTCAGCAGATGCGAAGCCGAATTGACGTCCAAACGGCAGCCAGAAAGGTCCAGGCTGACTAGACCTTTACAGCGGGTGACCTGATCCACCGTAGAGCCGGCCAACCAGTAGCAGCCACTGAGGTTTAAAGTCCTGGATGTCACCGAAGACGTTCTTCAAGAGCTGCTTCACAGCATCGTCATTTGCCTGTGAATAAGAATTCAAAAGATACGATTTTCAGGCATTTCATAATTGAACATTTGGTTTTCTGTTATAAATTCTGCTTGTTAACTTTTTAAAACCTGTTAGATAGGTGTGATTATAATAGATGCCATAAAGATGAATGACTAACATAGATGAGATTTTGTTGAAATTGCAAAGTGACTTAATAATAGCCTATGAATGGGATGAAAATGACATTATTTTCCAAGAAAAGGTGTTTATGAACTAATGGAATCTTGAACTTTCCTGTATAATGATTGCAAATTAAAATGATTGCTGTTAATGCAATTTTTAACTTTGTAAACTGTTTTTCAAGTATGTACATTTGATGAAAAAAAATTTCAATTATATGTGAATAATGTAACGGTTTAAATAATTAATAAACATTAAAAAATAAATAAAATAAATATATTTTTGAAGAGTTCAGATGCAAAAGCCTCTAAATGCCATTTGAAATTTTCTTCTGAAATGACCATTTTTATCAAGCTTGTATATTTAAGTTCAGTACTTTCACTTAAGTGACAATTAATAGGTAATCTTCATTGCCATTTAAGTGAAATTACTGAACTTTAATATACAAGCTTGATAAAAATGATCATTTTTGAAGAAAATTTCAAATGGCACTTAGAGGCTTTTGCATCTGAACTCTTCAATTAAAGTCACCATGAAACAGAAATTGTAATCATCTTTTAATCCCTATTGTGATTTGACTTCTTAAATGAGAAAAACGGAAGGCTAGACTCTGATTTTGTCCATCAGGAATTGAGTGGATGGTTGTCATTTGCTCATGTGAGGGACAGGTTGCTGGAGGAAAGAGATTTTTGTCCCGTGTTTTTGCGAGGGGAGGGGAAGTTAATGGGAGGGGATTCAAAATAATAAGGGCACAAAAATAATTTTAAAACAAAATTATGTGCATTTCATAAATAATACAATTACAGTAACAATTTTTTTTTTTATTAATTTCATTTTGTTTGTTGGATTCAATCGAATATGGCAGGAGAAAAATTCTGAACCCTCATTGGGCATCACAACAACACTATAATACACAATTGACAAGATGGCTAATTGTTGAACAGTTCTGAAACGTGGAGTATAATGGTATTGGAAAAATACACCCTTTATATCTGCCCTAATTGTATTTGCCAAAAACACCCTAAAGTTCATGAGAGAAAGTGTGTGTTTTTAGGCTTACCGTATATTCTTTATGCAGGTGTACATGTGCTCTCAAGCTCTTGTCCAGACAGAGAGTTTGAAGTTTCCGACACACTTGACTCACTTTGAGCATCAGGTCATGACTAGGAATGAATCGCAGGATATTCAGTAGAATCTCATCTGAGAAGTCTGAGATGGTGACAGAAGTTTGGGAAATGCCATCTAGGCAGCACAGAGCCTGGAGAAGAGCAAAAAGAAAGAGTCATTAAACATAGCACTAGTTTGACCTGAGTTTTTTTTTGTTTGTTTTTTAAACAGGGTGAGTTCATTGTTTATTAAATGTGACATTAAAGTCCATCATTCGGAATATCTCCAATGTTATTACAATACAACTGTGTGGTGACCAGTACTGTCAACACAAATGTCAAAATGACAGAAAGCTTTCAGACCGTAAGCTACACATTATTTTTTCGATGGTAAGAATTTACGGTATTTAAATCTATTACAGTTAGTAGTACAAACGTCGGTAATATATAGTAGTATAACAGAAACTATGGTAATCATAGTGAAATTTAGTGAGGGGTTATTTTAGAGTCTGCATGCTTATGTGTCCCGTAAGAAGCCTGCATATTCGTGTCCCAAATAATATCTATATTAATCGTTTCAAAACATAACTGTTGTAAAAATAAATTCATCTTTGGATACAACAAAATGTAGAAGCTAACTATCACTATATTAGCATGAATGAACAGTCCTCGTTTGTAACTTACCGTTTCAATTTGATTATCCATACCGCTTTAGGGAAATGTGTTTGGACATGTACTTAAATGATGTACAAAAACAAATGTTTGCCATCTCAATAAATGTATAATTCATCCATTGAACCAAAATGTGTCTGGCACTGTAGGCACACACCCAACAGCGGAAGCAAAATGTAACACATTCGGAACGATTTGGAGACGTACATACTTCCGGTACAAAACAAAAAAGTCCCTGGGTGTGGTCTAAATTTGGGAAACCGAATTGACATATTTTCTATTATAATTTTTCCGTATTCAAGTTACAATCAAACCTAACAATAGTTAGGAGGATAATGTAAATCAGATGTCTTCGAATCTGCTCCCAGGAAGCCAGTTTTTCTTCCCATTCTGCCTTAGCACACCAACTGTTGTATTTCCAAGCGATGCTAAAGAGCTTGATTAGCTTCAGGTGTGTTTTATTAGAGTTACTTGGAGCTAAACTCCAAGACCACATAATGTTTTCACTTATGGGCTTGACAAATGTATAAAAGGCCTTTCCCAACAAAATAAAATGTATATATTTACACAATGAGTTGGGTTACAGTCCTTAAAATGAATAATAGAAGTTAAGATTATGAACGTGTTGAGGCAAGTAAACCACAATGAGACAGTTAAAAAAAGCTCCAGTTTCACCATCCATAACTGTAGGTCCATATATTAAATACATTAATATATACGCAAATATATTTGTCCAAGCACTTATTGAAAAATAGCATTCCCTCTAAGTTTTACTTGTGACAGTAGTGTAGAACAAAGTTAAGCAAGTTTTGCTAAAAAAACTTATAAATTTGTAAACATTTAGGCTTCACCAGTTTCAAAGGCAGGGCTTAAATTGTCATGTATGTGGTAAAGCAACCAAAATACTATCCTAATAGTTGCCTTTTTTCAGCTAGGATTAGGCCTTAGTTCAATTAGAGAATTTAAATACATTTTATAGACAAATGGCAGTGCCATGTTAAGATGTCAGTGTTGCTTTCAGTTAAAACTGCTCAAACATTAATTTTAGTTGATGACTAAGCTTAAAATCTTGGTTTTACCAAAACCAAAGCAGTCTAAAACTAAGCATATGAAGTTAAAGTACCTGATATTGTTACTTGTCATGAACTAAATCATCCCTTAAAAGTAATTGTGCAGTTTAACTTCAGACAGGTACAAGTTGAATAATTAAAAAAAAAGTGATGGAAACACCATACCAAGATCAGACAAAAAAAAAAAAAATCAGTCTAAAACAGAGCAATATATTGAAGACAGTAGACATGATGTGGTTTTACATGTGCACGTTTTATTTGGGTTTACTTGTCAGTGTACAGAGACACCCTGGCTTACATACGCAAGGGATCATCCCTAAATCACATACCCTAGGGGAGTCCTGCAAGATATTCACTTTTTAAAGGTAAAGCTTTCCCCTTTGCAACAATAACAAACTGGGCCAAGTTTAAGGCTGAAGTACAAAAGAAAAACAATGTATTGAGTACATAATTTACATAAACACTATAACAAAGGTCATGTATGCCCACTGTGACGAGGGCAAAGTGGTAGACACGTCTGGAATGACTAAAAAGAAGAAATGTACATTGAAGTCCTCTCGGGAAAGCTTCTCCCCCTGCAAGACAACTACCTCCCTTTCCAGTTTACGCATCCTGAGTCAATGCGCCATACAGAGCAGAAGCCATGCTGATGTCATCTTGTTCGAGAGGTTAAGGTTGGTCGTTTGAATCCTACTGCATGGCCATTAAATGGTGGCAACAGTTCTGTTTAGAAGCACTTCCTGTGGACGTGATGGATGGGCCGGACTCGTCGCACTCCTGCTTGCTGATCCACATCTGCTGGAAGGTGGACAGGGAGGCCAAGATGGAGCCACCGATCCAGACGGAGTATTTGCGCTCAGGGGGAGCAATGATCTAGAAGAGAAAGAGATGTTAGCTCATCCTTAACCACTGCAAGCAAACTTTAAGTCTCATCTTTGCATGCATTTAAGGTGCATACCTTAATTTTCATGGTGGAAGGCGCAAGGGAGGTGATTTCTTTCTGCATACGGTCAGCAATGCCAGGGTACATGGTGGTACCTCCAGACAGCACGGTGTTGGCATACAGGTCCTTACGGATGTCAACGTCACACTTCATGATGGAGTTGAAGGTAGTCTCATGGATACCGCAAGATTCCATACCTGCATAAAGAACACAAGTTAGTCATCATAGCAAACAAGTTGACATAGGGATTGGTTAACACACAACCCATTTAAGTGCACAACATGAAACTCACCAAGGAAGGATGGCTGGAAGAGAGCCTCGGGGCAACGGAAACGCTCATTTCCAATGGTGATGACCTGCCCGTCAGGCAGCTCGTAGCTCTTCTCCAGAGAGGAAGATGAGGCAGCGGTTCCCATCTCCTGCTCGAAGTCCAGGGCCACGTAACACAGCTTCTCCTTGATGTCACGGACAATTTCTCTCTCGGCCGTGGTGGTGAAGCTGTAGCCACGCTCGGTCAGGATCTTCATCAGGTAATCTGTCAAGTCACGACCAGCCAGATCCAGACGCAGGATGGCATGGGGAAGAGCATAACCCTCATAGATGGGCACGGTGTGGGTAACACCATCACCAGAGTCCATCACGATACCAGTGGTACGACCAGAAGCATACAGGGAGAGCACAGCCTGGATGGCCACATACATGGCAGGGGTGTTGAAGGTCTCGAACATGATCTGTAGGAAAAAGCAAAGTTAATTTAATAAGTAATCCCCTTTAGACACTTCCAAATCCAAACCAATACAAGGTTAAGGAAGCCATAATGGGCAGGAAACCTCCCTGGCACACCATGCTTATACAGTTCACACACAGGACAATGCTAGTAGGAAGTGTTAGAAAAGCTAACATGCAAGAAAGAAAAGGGAGAAGCAAAGATGGATGAACCTTTTGAACCTCAGAACAGAGTTCATGGAAGAGGACAGAGAGCCTGAGAGGAAATGGATTGAAAAGAAAATGAAAAGAGGGAACAAAAGCCAAATAGTATTAGGGGTCATTTTGAATGGGTCACAAAACACACCTGTGTCATCTTTTCCCTGTTGGCTTTGGGATTCAGGGGAGCCTCTGTAAGCAGGACAGGGTGCTCCTCAGGGGCAACACTGCAGCTCATTGTAGAAAGTGTGATGCCAGATCTTCTCCATATCATCCCAGTTGGTAACAATACCGTGCTCAATAGGATACTTGAGGGTCAGGATACCTCTCTTGCTCTGAGCCTCATCTCCCACATAGGAGTCCTTCTGTCCCATGCCAACCATCACTCCCTAGAGAAAGAAATTAAAGATTAATAAACAACCCAGTCAATGAGGAAGTGCAAAGAAAATCAAGTAGTTTAAATATTTCAAAGGCATACAGGGAACCCATACACATTTAAAAGACTGAAAGTCATCAGAATAAAAAAAAAAAAAATACTGCCATCAGTTCAATTCCAAGTTCACCTCTGATAGTTAATTAATGACTCTGTGGAACAGTTAAGTTGTCATTAGCAATTTGCTACATTAACTCCACTGAATTAATTTGAGCTTAGCCATCTGGAGAGCTGCTTTACAGCTAAAATTATAATCAAATTATACAAAACTCGGATCTGTTTTGATAGAAAAACTCCTAATGTAAATGTCACTTGAAATGTTTACTATTATAATGTAGCTTTTGTTTTTAATTCTACATTTATGCATATGGCACTCAAAACATTTAACGTTAATAAGATACTTAATGCCCCGTTGAAAATAAAATGACTATTATATACCTGATGCCTGGGTCGGCCAACAATGGAAGGGAAAACAGCACGAGGGGCATCATCTCCAGCAAAACCGGCTTTGCACATACCGGAGCCATTATCAACGACCAGGGCAGCGATTTCCTCATCCATGGCTGTACAAAAAGAAAGTGAAATCGTTAAAACACTGCAATCCTTTAGTTTCTCATAGGCTGCGATGAAGCTTTAGTAACGTGCGACGACTGTCCAGTAGGCGGCGCAAAGGCGCAGGGTTGAAACCAAGCGATTTGAGACAAAGGAAGTGGTCAGGCAGTCTCACTATTGCCTTATATGGCAATAAGTTCGAGCAGCTCAATGCCGCCGATTCAGCGCGTGGAATCAGACCAACGGACACGACCACTCCCAGTTTCAAAGGCCGAGATAAGCTCTTTACCCAAACGACCACCATTGTAATCCTGATGCCTGAAAAACTAACCTCTGCATCAAAAATTATCTGTATTGCTGGCATTTCAGTTGATACAAGTGCTGATATATCTTATTTAGTTATTAGGAGTGACACTGCTGTATTTAACGTTAATTATTTTTTACAGTCAAACGGTTAACAAGAAACTTAATATTAAACGTTTATAGACCACAGTTAACGTTAAACGAAACAAACGCCTGTGATGTTAAATATGCCGGTTAATGCTTTATAGTAGCCACACCCACCATTCAAACTGCGAACACAGAAACTACGCCACTAAAACCCACATTTAACTGCATTATATAGATCAATTAAAATGCATTTCAAGCCCAAAGCGTGGATTTAAGCACCTCTAGTTACAAAAAGCGGTTAATGTGAAGTCCTTCCGAATAAGAAAGCTAAAACTGCGACCGGTTGATACAAGATCCATAAAAGCACATATATATTTGTAACCTTAAGCGTAACTTAAAGCTATAAAAATCCACATTAATTAAAATTACACGGTTTACTCAAACTGCATTCACTCAAATCACATACCGTTAACACTATGAACTGAATATGCGTAGCTTACGCAATTAAAAAAAAATAAACCTTTAACCAGCGACATTACAAACAATATCATTATACCAAATGCCATAAAATATTATTATAAAGGCGTTCTCACCTGTGTATTAGTAGGTTATTGTGAACAAGGGGTATGAAGCTCTTCTCAGCGTGCACTGAAAACTCACAATACTCTATGAGAGGTGGGTCACAGATTTATACCCGGCGCTGGGGCCGGCTCCTTCCATATAAGGTAAACTTTCGGCATCGAGTGATATAATTGGCCAGTCGTCGTCCACTTGGCGAGTTTCAAGCTAGTTGCTTGAAATTCAAGTTCTGACTGAGTTGAATGGCAGAGCTAATCGAACTGGCATAATTCTTTGAAAAAGTAAAAAATGAAAAATAAATGTAATACCAAATAAGCATATATATATTACTTATTTTAATTAAGAATGATTAAAATAATTTCAATAATTTGAAATAGGTGCAGTGAAGATGCCTTCCGATTGTGTGTTGAATGCTAAGTTTGTGGCTTAATTTTTAATACGTTTTATAGCGACTGAACAGTTTGCTTGCTGGCTCACCGAAACTAGCGATGGATCAAATACATTTAAATAAGCCTTTAAACTGGTTACAGGAATGAGAGATGGAAATGGAAAACTGGTATTACGACATATTGCTCTTGTGCAATGTAATTGTATTGTATTTTTTAATGCATGTTATTGCACTGTAAATTACTATCGCATAGGAACCTATAATCCTTATTATCAATAGAACAGAGGAGCATCATTTAACATTACAGACTGAGCTGCTTACTTTTCAGTCATTATTTGACATAATCTAATTTAAAGGAATTAATTTAGGATCAGTTCATAAAAAAACATTTATTGTTCGCCTATGCGATTTATTCATTGCATTGGGTCAGTTTTGATCATTAGATGAACTAACGTTACGTGGGCGTGGCTGGCTCTCATTTAAAGTACAGATATTTTTCATGACACTTTGTAAAATCAACTGTAAATCAATATTAAAACATATTGATTAGTAACTGTTTCACATAATCGCAGTGCACTTTTGCGCACAATGCTTTGGATCCGTTTGGCGTTTGTAATAGATCTTAAAGCTGCAGTCTGTAATGCATCAGGGGTCTTTCAGAAATGAATGACCTGTTGACGATCTTCGTTTGGGCCAGTGTCTCCTGTATATTTGCTCAAAAGCATTTAAGATCAATTCATTCTGGAATATTTTATGTTTTCGGGTTGTCTGCAATGCAGGGATAGACAACAAGGGAATGTTGCTCGCGAGTCGCCTGAACCGGTCACTTCCTGTCAACCCGGCTTTTGCGTAATACGTCATAACCGATACCGATTACGTTTCACGCTGCTGCTGCATTGAAGGTAGCAAAAGACAGATCTCGCGAGTACTACCATATTACATTCTTTGTTACCATAAATAACTTATAATATTTATAAATTAAATATCACTTTGTATCTTAAATGTTTGCTAAATGTTGAATGCAGACGTTTTGAAGATTTTACAGGGTAACTTTATTATTCGTTTACTTAAAGTAAAACTGGGATAATTTGATATTAGCCCCAAATGTCGTCAGAAAAATTAAATAAAATGATAGAAAAAGATTCTTATACTATTCAAATGAGATCCCATATTTATTTATTTTGATTTTACAGTGGAAACTATAGGCCTTTGTTAATCCTCTATTGGTACCTATTGGTGCTTTTTTTGTACCTATAGGTGCCGTTAATAGATGAACATCCCTGTTATATGTGTGTCACCTTCAGCATGGGCAATCTGAGACACGTAGCAACATGTCTCGTCTGGGGTGCTCTTCATTTCGTGCCTTATCTTATCAGTGTTGAACTAAAAAGACAGCCAAATTGTGTATTTCATCATAATGGACTATTCAGGAGCTATTTATTAAAGAATCAGAATCCCCACCACGGCACCACCATAGTCTTTGGTCAACAGCCTGAGTGATTTATCTATCGATGAAAGCTTGTCATCATGAGATGGCTGGGAATGATTCTTCTAATGGAAGTGACACCCAATACACCTGCCCACCCTCAACCCAAACATGTGCATCAATATTAACACTGAATTTTGACCGTACCGGTTCCAACAGTGAACAGGTGACTCAACTGTGCAGTGTAATCTAAATGTTACACCTAAAGCTCACTGAGCAGAGGTGAATGAGTCATTACAGCATACTGCAACAAAATATTTCATAAAGTGATGTATGTAATGAGACAACATTCATTGTTTCCTGGTGGGTGTGTAAGTATCAGCTTGTTGTTTAGGGTGTGTGGGGGTCGATGACTATCATGGTAAGAGTAATAAGAATGACATGTGTGTGTGTGTTTATGATGCTGTTTTATCAGATTCAGTTTTAGATTCTATATTGTTTCTCTCATCAGCAGATACTGAAGCCCTTATAAGGATGTTTCAAACAGAAAGAGGAAGAGGAAGAGAGAGACGACTTAGAAAGTCTTACAGCCACAGCATGTGACAAATTTGAAAGGAAGTCACTGGAGCTTGTATCAGAAAGGAAATATAAAGTAAGCCAAACTTAAATTAGTCAACTCTCTTAAATAATTATAGCGTATAAACTGGTTAGTAAACTTGTAAAGCGTGATTGTTCATTCATTTATTAGTTTGAGCAGCTGTTTTGACATAAGGGCATGTTTATTGTGATGGAGGGTACCAACATACGCAAAGAGCTAAAGTTTTCTTCCATATAGCCATATACAGAGTTTAAACATGTCACATGCTGCCCCATATAAAGGAAGGAGATAACCTTTGTGTTGTTTCTTGTTTACAAAGACAGCTTGTTCACGGCCCCTTTAAGAGATATTCAGCCAATCTCCTTAAAAGGCAATCTCTGGATGAGTCACATGGTATAGTAATTTGGAAAGCCAAGGCAAAGTCACGTGACTCCTTAAAGCGGAAATTAGAAAGAGTGATTGGCACTCTCTGCTTCTCTCTCTGCTGTCATTGCATTTATTCTTTTTTTATACAATTATTGTTCAATTACTGTAAAAAACATAGAATAATTGAAATACACAATAAGATTACATACAGAAACACTATAAGTGGCCTATACTGACTGTCTCCACCCATCAGACCTCGAGTACCCTATATGGAAACATTGACAGGTAACACACACTCACCCCAAGGTCTGATGGGATGGACTGGTGATGCTGCTCTCTATAAGCAATGGGAGCAGGTAGACTCCTGAATATGGAAATATAACCAAAAGTAAGTTACATAAGATACATACAGTATGCCTCATGATGCTACAACCCCAATGTTTGCTTTCCACAGGTAACCTTTCCCAGGTATTTTCCTATTGTTCAGTCCCACTTAAGCTCTTTCTAAGTGGTTCTGCAGTGCTTTGAATTTGAAGTGTTGGAAGCACAACTTTATGCTGTCTAGTTACTGAACATGACAGTATAACATAAGGCAAGCTCTCATACTTTCATAAAATGAAACAGCCTACATTGTGTTTCAAATTAGCTCTCTGATTGTACATGTAAGGAAAAGAGGGTGGTCACTCGCTGTCATTTCAGGAATGTATATGTGTCAGAACATGCACAAACTCAGGCACATTAAAAAAAGATTCACTTTTACTTTTCACACTCTTGCATCCATGAATGCAATCATGCAACTCAGATTCTCAATTTTAGCACTCTCACATGAAGAAAATGAAAAGATTTGGTTTGAAAAATGTTTAGAGGGGATGGAAATATGTTTCATTTTGGTTATTTTGTGTGTACTGCAATGCATTATATTAGATAATTATATTTCCTTATTTTATGATGTGGCTTTAAAAACATATAAAGGAATGACTTAATAAAAAATGATGTAATTATATTAATTAAAAATACACTATCTTTTAAAAGTGTGTGGGCAGTAAGATATTTTTCATATATACACTGTAAAAAAATATTTTCATGATTTGTAATCACAACATTTTTTCTTTTGTCAAATCAACTTAGATAATTTATGCAGTTCAGATAACATAATATTTTGAGTTTCTGGTGACTAAATCAATCTCCTTCATTGTATTAACTCAATTTTTCCATTTCAATGAACTTAAAATTTTAAGGCAACCAGGTTACTTTTTTTAAGTTAAACCAACATTATTTTTTACAGTGTAATAATACTAGGACTAATAATAAGGACATTAAAAGTATCAAAATTGTCAGTAAAGGCATTTATAATGTCACACAAATTATAATTCTAAAAAACATGATGATCGGTTTCCACAAAAACATTAAGCAGCAACAGTTTTCAACATTGATAATAATAAAAAAATTTTCTAAAGCAGCAAATCTGAATGATTTCCGAGGATCATGTTGAAGAGTAATGATGCCGAAAAATCAGTTTATAACAAAAAGAGTTTGAGTTTCAACTTCTACAATATCATCAGCAGAGAGAGCTGTTGAGTCTGATGAAGAAGATCATGCAAGGTTTTATGCAAGGTTTTATGCAAGGACACATTCATGACACACAGATGGGTTTACTTTCAACAATGCATTGACTTCTTGAAATACTTGCCTTATCATAAGGCACAAATCCTCACCAGACAACAGGACATTCGTGTTTTTGAATTTCATTCTTTGAGGACTTTGGACAAAGAGATTGCAACATGTGTTGTGCGAGTTGTTTACAAAGTGACAAACCTGCCAGATAGATCGACAATACTGATATTTTCTGCTAATTTTTGAGTTAATTGGGGAGAAAAAACAAAATCTAGCTTTCAGCATTATATATTTTAGGATGCTATTTTCACTTAATGGTTTCATTAGTTGGGTTTGACAGATGAACCTCATTAAATTGAGAGATTTCTACTTTGTGCATCGTTTATGCTGCTTCATTAGCAGAGATCATGGCATAACTCAGTCAATTTTGGACTGAGAGAGCAGTCTGGAAGCCTGGAAGCAAGTCAAAATGTGTAGTTCTGGGCCACATAAGAGTTCAGTTCATTAAGAGAGTAAATGAAGCTAGTTTAATTAGCTTCTTATATGATGAATGCATCCTAAATGTAGCTGTTTGTGTGTCTTGTCTAGGGGCGTGAATCACATGATAGTTATCAGTGTAAATATGGTTTAAATTATGTCACAGAGATGCTTCGTCTTAATCCGAGTGTTTTTTCCACACAATGCACTCTGTAGAGTTAAGTTTTCCCGAGAAAAATAGAGGAAACTCAAGTTAGTTTAGTACTGTCTTATTGCATATATGTCTGTCCTTTTTTAGTGTTTGTCTTAACTATTACGGCTGTAAACTTTTACATTTTTTTCTTTTTAAAATATTTAAGATATGTTAAAACTATTTGTCCCTGATTTTGACATCTGATTTGATAGATTTTGTTGTTGTTGTTGTTAAATTTGACACCAAACACAATTTCTAAATAGGCTACATAATAAGAAATAAATAATGAATTATCCCTTTATTGCAATCAATAATTGTTCATCTTACCACTGGTTCATCTTACCAAGCTATTGTTCATGTGCTGAAGAAAAAATTAGAGTATGAGTGGAGATATTTAATTTCCAGCACTGAATCAATATCCTGTCCTTTAAGAGGAAGAGGAAGGCAGCAGCGTGGGCTGAAATAACCCCAGCAAGTTCCTGCTTCCTTAGTTCTTAGTTATTTCAGATGAGCAGAGGAAATGTTTGGGGGGCATCTACACTGTTAATAAAAATAAGCTGAATGGTTGAGTAATTCTAAGTATTAAATGTAAAAAAAGTACATTTTACGCAGTTTCATTGGTGATGTAACGAGTTTGTATGTGAGGATTGTTTTAGGCCTTTTTTTCCCGGAGAAAGATAGTTTTTATTGACCGCTAAACATTTTTAACATCACAGATTTGAACAGCTTTGAGGTTACCGTCAGTGTATGGGACGTTAGATCACACGAAGAGCGCCCCTTCTGGCCGCACACACAGCCGCAACCTCTGCTTTCCCAGAAGATTTCCTATACAATACACTGACCAAGCTCAAGCCCTCAGTCTAAAGCTACAGGTTGACAGTTGTTGCAGAAGGTCTCTTCAAGTGTCCCATTAACCCAAATTCCATAGTCTTCCAGGTTTAAACTTAAGTAGGCCTACATTTCAGTAATAATGTCGAATTATTTTTTAACTTTAATGTAGGCTACATTACATTAAGCACGTTTACATAAAGCACATCTTAATACTTGATACTTTTGTAGTGTGTTATTTAATATAGGTCACCATTTAAAGTTAACATGTTTTAAATGTACAAGCTATTAGGCCTTTAACCATTTAATAGCCTAAACAATATGTATAATTGGGCCTAAAATACATCTTGTATTTAGACCTATTTGATGGTCAAATGAACACCCTTCAGTTAACATTTTTTTAATTTAATATACATTTAAACTATTACAGATTATAATTTGGATCAATAACATACAATAGCTATAAGTGTCAGAAAGCATCTATAGGCTAACCAGTTCGCATTTAAGTAAATTAAAGTATAGGCCTAGCCTATGATTTCCATAATAAGTAGTCTGACTCTTTTTAAAAGTGCACTTCTTTTTTTAACAAGAGAAGGCACTTTAATTTAAGATCGGTCTATTCTTCCCATAGCAACAGCAGAGAGATGACGTGGAAAGCTAGCGGTTCCAGTCTATGCATTTTATTAGGGTAAATCAAGTGGTGCAAACAGCTGTCCGGTACGATGATGCTCGTGTGGAATAAAACAGCAAGACACGTACCTGAAAAAAATACATAGGCTACAGCAGCCTACATATCAGCATCAGCATCTCTCTCTCGCTCTCGCTCTCTCTCGCTCGCTCGCGCGCGCGCGCCATCGTATATATCACTAGTCAGTCACACCCACTCCTCGGAACCGCTGCTCACCGATTCTCAGCGAACCGTAACGTCTAAACAGCTCCAGCATGTCTTCGGAAGGATTAGGCGAGACTTTGGTGATTCGGTTCGGGCTAATAAACGCCGGTAACAAATATCTGACAGCGGAGATGTTTGGTTTTAAGATCAACGCCTCCGCGAGCTCTATGAAGAAAAAGCAGGTGTGGACACTGGAACAGTCCGGAGACCACGGAGACTCCAATGCCGTGTTCATCAAAAGCCACCTGGGTCGCTACCTCGCCACCGACAAGGACGGCAACGTGACCGCGGACAGCGAGCAACCCGGCCCGGACTGTCGGTTCCTTGTGATCGCCCACGACGACGGCCGGTGGTCCCTGCAGTCCGAGCCCCATGCGCGCTACCTGGGCGGGACCGAGGACCGGATCTCGTGCTTTGCGCAAAGCATCTCTCCTGCGGAGAAATGGAACGTGCACCTGGCCGTGCATCCTCAGGTTAACGTCTACAGCATCGCGCGCAAGCGGTACGCACACCTGTGCGCCGAGAGGAACGAGCTCGCCGTGGATCGCGACGTGCCGTGGGGTGTGGACTCACTGCTCACGCTCGTGTACCTGGACCACCGGTATCATCTGCAGACCGCAGACAACCGCTTCCTCACGTGCAGCGGCGGGCTGACGGCCAAACCGGGCACGGGCACCGGGTTCACGCTGGAATTTCGCGCGGGGAAGGTGGCTTTTCGGGACGCCACGGGCAAATACATCGCGCCCACGGGCCCCACCGGGACAATGAAGTCAGGCAAGAGTGCGCGTGTCGGGAAAGATGAGCTTTTTGTCCTCGAGCAAAGTCACGGGCAAGTGGTGCTCACTGCCAGCAACGAAAGAAACATCTCCATGCGCCAAGGTGAGCTGTGATTGCAGCATGATTCGGAAATGCCATTAATAATAGGTCTGGGACATATTTGGGTGAAGTCAAATTTAAGTAAAAATGGGCCACTTTTTAATGATCTTATGTAAATCTAAAGCACTGAAAATATATCCAGACTGCTCTTTTTGTGTTAACTGAAAGCTTGCATGCAGGGCGCCCAATTTATGTATTTATTTTCATACCCCACATTTTGTAAAATGATTGTCCTGCCTTAGCAAACTAATCAAAGTTACTGTACAAATAAAATAATAATTTATTGCATAACAAACATATAAAATGCATGCATATTGGTTTTGAGTTTGGCTTTACTTTTAAGAGCTCTGGAAATCTGTCAGTGTGTGTACATGCATACAGAAAAGTATCAGATTGGAATTTTAATTATATGTTGATTAACTTCACTCTCCTCTGTCTTAAAATGACACTCTGATTGAATTGTTATTTTAGGGGTTGATTTATCAGCCAATCAGGATGAGGAGTCTGATCAGGAGGTGTTTCAGATGGAGATGGACATGGAGACAAAGCGATGTGCCTTCCGATCTTGCAATGGGAAGTACTGGAGCCTCACCCCAAGTGGAGCGATTCAATGCTCTGCTTCCACTAAGTAAGAACAACTATACGTAACTACTTTCAGAAAATGTTTCATAGATATAACTAGACACAGGGTATAGCAGATTAGCCAGTCTGAGTCTAAGATTGTTTGCTGCTGAGTGAACCATATGGCAAGAGGAATTAGATAAAGGCAATAGGGTATGCAAACATAACAGCTTGTCTTGATTAGATGGTCTGTTTACTCAACAATTTTATATATTCTCCAATAATTGGTTTTTAAACATACCAAAATGGAGGAAAGTTGTTTCAGTGATGGAGTAAGTTTCCATTTCATAAAAATAAAAAAGACATTTTACATTCACATTTTGCATTTAACAGCCAATTTTATCCAAAGCAACTTACAGTTAAACATGTCAAATATTTGCAATACATGAAGCGGTTTATTGTTAGCTAGAGTGCTCAATAAGAAAATAGATCTACATTCCAAAATTAATAGGGTCTTGCCTATTATTTTTCAAGTTGATTTTAAGCAACGGTCTGTTTATCCTAGATCACCCAGTTGTTTCTTTGACCTTGAGTGGAAAGGGTCAAAAGTGGCACTGAAGGCCAGTAATGGTAAATACTTGGCAGCCAAGAAGAACGGACAGCTGGCGGCCGCTGTGGACTCTGCAGGTTTGTGTGTGAGGGTGTGTTCACACTTGGCAGGTCTGGTTCGATTAAAATGAACTCTGTTGCAATTGCTCAGTTAGTGTGGTTCATTTGAATAAGTGTGCACCAAACAAGCTTCCAAATAAACTCTTTGTGCCATCTAAACGAACCAAAACGGATGTGATTTCACAAGACGCAACCCCAAAATGGACAGAATGCGCAAGAATACCTGGTTACCTCGTCATAGGAGATCTCAGTTTGTGTGTGTAATGACACTTTTGACCTGCCGCTGTTTTGACTCTAAAGGCTCGTTCACACTAAGAACGATAACGATAAAAATAACGATAAATTATAGTTCTAAAAATCATTCTCAATATTAAAGAATAGCAGATTTCACACCACAGCTATAACGATAACGATATAGAGAAACAATATTGTTGGAATCACTTTCGGAAAGATTTTTTTAGCTGTTGGACAATAAAGCACTGAAAGCCAATCAGAATCAATTCTAATTTAAGGGTTCACACATTTAAAATGGCCGACAACATTAATCGCCGAGGTCCAGAAAAATCCACCACTGTTTGAATTGAAAAGTCAAGTCCATTTAAAAGAAAATGGATATGAGAAAAAAAATCGCTCCCTCTGAATAAATGGTGAGAAGTAATTACCTCAGGTATCCAGCACTCGTTTCGACAACATTGTCTTCATTGACTACATCAGCTAAATTCATTGTTAGATTATTAGATCGATTACACTAGCTTCACTCAAAACATAGCATGCTGTTATCGTTTGTTGGTGTGGTCGCAAATAAAGTTATCATTATAGTTATCGTTCTCGTTCTTAATGTGTACTACCCTTTACACATTTTATAAGCCTTTCGTGAGTTGGCAGGTGATAAAAATGCCATCCTACTCAATCCGTTCTGAGTTTGAACCAGCGTGGAAGGCAGGCGTGCTAACAAGGACGCTAAAGTATCCAGCCTCGAGCACACTTCTTGAGGCCAGGGGAGTGAGGTTTACACGCACATTGACTACTAGCTTGCCTCCGTTACATTCACCCGCCTAAACTTCATTTCCATCCAGGTCATGGCACCAATGTAACCCCTCTGGTCCTATTTGACCTGCTCAGAGTGGGATTTGAACTGGTGTTGGAGGGAGGTGCGCTGAACAAGGACACTAAAGACTGTGGCCTCTAGCACACTTCTTGAGGCCAGGGAGTGAGGTTTACACGCACATTGACTACTAGCTTGCCTCCGTTACATTCACCCGCCTAAACTTCACGTCCATCCAGGTCATGACACCAATGTAACCCCTCCGGTCGTACTCGACCTGCTCAGAGCGGGATTTGAACCGGTGTGGAGGGAATGTGCGTGAACAAGGATGCTAAAGACCGCACTCGCTAATGCGTCTCTTGAGGTCACTCAAGCTAATACAGTGACTACTAGCTTTCCTCTGTTACGTACTGCACACACAACGAGAGCATCTATCCCAGCGCACAGCATTGTTTTGGATGTTCGATAACAATATACGTAAAATATGTTGTCTTTTTTTTGTATCTTAAGGTTCAGTATTATAGTGTGAATGCTGAGCGAACCAGGATTAAATGTATCATTTTCTCTTTTGGTCCGAATCAAAACAACCAAGAAAACCAAGTGTGAAAACACCCTGGATTTCTTATTACAATTTGAATCATTATGTAAAATCAAGAGCACTGTATTATTAACCACATCTAACAGGTTATATGTAGTGTATCCCCTAGCGTGTGCTGTTTTCCTTTACAGGCGAGCAGGAAGAGTTTGTGTTGAAGCTCATTAACCGGCCGCTGATAGTTCTGCGTGGGGAACACGGCTTTATTGGTTGCCGTAAGCAAGGAACTGGCACACTTGATTCGAACCGCTCGTCATATGATGTCTTCCAGTTAGAGTACAACAACAACGCTTACAGCCTCAAAGGTGAGTGATAGTGTTACTCTGACTGGGATTTGTTTTGGTAGGTTGTAAATAGTTATCATTTCTCTGATTGCTCTCCTCAGACTCAATGGGGAAGTTCTGGACAGTGGAGGCAGACGGCTCTGTGATTAGCAGCAGTGGAACACCTGTCTATTTCCACTTTGAGTTCTGCGATTATAATAAAGTGGCCATTAAGACGGAGGAAGGCAAGTATCTTAAGGGAGACCATGCTGGGGCTCTCAAAGCCAGCGGCCAGGCCATTGCTGATGCAACATTGTGGGAATACTGAGAAACATTCATGAATCGGCACAAACAAACAATGTGTGTTCTTTAAACCTATACTTAAACATAACACATTCTCTACAGCATAAGCACAAGATGATAATGTACAGTCCACATCACGCACCATACGGAAGTATTTCAACATAATAATCTTATGGCTTAAGGGATAGTTCACTTTGAAATTAATTTTTGATATGTTTTAGCTTACCTCAAGGGCATCCAAGATGTAGGTGTCTTTATTTCCACAGTATTTTCAATTTTTATATTTTTAGGTCAAACCGTTTGTATCTATCAGTCATTTAATGGATGTCTATGGTCACCACCTCAAAGATGCTCTTGGAATTCACAGAGAAGTCCAAATTAAACATGATTTAATGACTCGTAAATGTAAGTACACATTGATGGCCTAAGACACGAAACGAGCATTTTGTGTGAGAAAACAAACAGTATTTATATCCATTTTACATCTTCGCAAGGTGAAAAAAAGGTCTGCGCAAGCGCCGGAGCGCTGTGGTTACAAGAGGTAAAAAAACGATATAAATACTGTTCATTTTCTCACACAAACCGCTCGTTTTGTGTCTTAGGCCATCAATGTGTACTTACATTTATGAGTCATTAAATCATGTTTAATTTGGACTTCTCTGTTCATGCTCTTTGAGGTGGTCGGTGGTGACCATAGACCTGCATTATATGACAGACACGAACATTTGAAGTTTGACCTAAAAATATCGAAATTGAAAATACTGTGGAAACAAAGACACCTACATCTTGGATGCCCTTGAGGTAAGCTAAAACATACCAAAAATGTATTTCAAAGTGAGCTATCCCTTTAATACACAAAAACACATTTGAATGTAAACGTACAAATGCACAAATTACTTGTCATTAAACTCATATTAAAGTGGTATTTCATGCAAAAATGATAATTATATCAGCATTTATGACTTTCTTCAAGCGAACATAAAAGAATATATTTTGACTTCCTTTGTGTTCTACAGAAGAAAGAAAGTCATATGGGTTTGGAACAATAATGTGACAGTTTTCATTTTTGGGTGAATGTTCCCTTTAATGAAGCACAAATTGGTGGTAGACTGACATAATACAAAAAAGGATTATAGTAGCGCAAACTGATTTGCTTAATCTCAATTAGCATACGTCTTCACGAAATAATGCAACAATACATTAAGCAATTTAATGCACTTTGTGTAGAATCATGCAAAGTCACTGTCATTGCCTCTCAGTGCTTTCATGGTCTTATTTCACTCCGGATAATAGCGGTTTCTAGGAAATTCAGAATCTAAATGTGCTATTACATAATGGTCAGTAATTTTGCTTATGCAAAATGCTGTGCATCATAAGCTGAGCCTTCGGCCATAGGGTTTGTTCCTGCTCCCAAAAACATTTTTAGAGTGAACTGGCTTCTGTAATGAGGCCATGTTTTAAATAGCAGCAACGTGGCTCAGAAAATACTGGAGAAATATCCTTGTTCACATCAGAGAGATTGTAGATTTCTCCACGCACACATACACAAGCACACAAAGTCAGTCAAAAGCAAATCCTTTGTTTGTCAAATTGTTAGTGTTTGTGGACATTTTGGGTTACATGACTTGTATTCAGCATGTTCTGACATCAGGAACAACAGTGTTTTTTATTGTAAGTCTAGCTTGTTGATTTGCACTTTTTGGGCTAAAGCTTTTCCATGTGAATGTGTTGAAGAAAAAGAAGTGTTTGTGCCTTCCCAGGTGGGATAAGATCTTTTTAGATGTGAAAATGCAATTTTTTGATCTTCATTTTTATTTGATTCTCATTATGTGCCATTTGCAACTGGACATGACAATGAAATAAAAAAAAATGTTGGACAGTAAATAGTTAAAGAGTGTGCTTTGTTTTTTTTTTTAGTTCTTGTCTAAGAAGGTTCATCTCACATAATCAATATATTATAATTAGCTAGCAATGGATATGGTAACACTAATCACCTGCCTGATCCATTTATAGTTATTTTATTCCTTATTCTGTATAAGTTTACATATTGCAACACAACCTTGTATTTGTAAAATTTGTAACATGAATTTTACATTTTCTGAAGCAAATGTGAGTCGATTTTGATTATGCACCTCTGTACCTTGACTATTTTCCAGTGAATTCTCCCCAACTCGACCTTGGAGAATATCCAAGATTTTTTACGCTGACAGTGTGGCTCTTGAAACTCAAGAAGACTGCACTGCACATACAGACACACTCTCTCTCACACACACATACACATACACACAAGAGATACTAATATCTTACAGATGTGAATATTACATGTGGCAATAACCAGAAATATCTGCAGCTGCTTTCTGTGGGTTTTAGACACTACAGCAACAACCGGAGGACAAATTACATGACTTAAATTGTGTTATAGAAAAACAAAGAGATGAGCTGAGAATTAAGTATGCGAGAAACCCGGAAGAACGACCTATGTGCCTTCAATCTAAACAATTCTGGGTTGTGATAACCAAAATGTTGGGTTAAAAATGTAATTTAAAATTTTTACTCAACTTGAACTTTCAATTTTAACTGTAAATTTTTTTATTACATTTTTAAACCAACATTTGGGTTTGTACATATTTGACCCAAATTTGAACAACAACAACCCAGTATTTTTTAGAGTGTTGTATTCAGTATGTAGTATACATTTGAATATGAAAATATCCAATTTGACAAAAGCGTTGTATGACTTGTGTGTACGCGTGCATTTAGCCATATAGACTCAAACAGAATAGTGAATTTCTACTCATTCAATATTTAAAAATACTAAGTTAATGGATAATATTCAAAATAGCTACTTATAAAAATAAAATACAGTTGTAATAATATCAGGGCAGTGCAAGAAGACGTGGATAAACCACAGAAATATAAACTACAATAGTATTCTATTATGTCTATGGGATTATTAACGGCTCTAGGAGGAACGTGCAGAATAAAAGTCACATTAGGGTCATGACTCAGATGCGGTGCTGCCACCTAGCGTTGAGATTACTTATTACTGTAAGGAAAACTAGACAATTTGCATATCCATTCGCTTATCCACACTCACGTTTACATTTTTTTATTGGAATAAAAACATATTGATTAACATATTGAACAATTTAAATATTAATCACTTTTTGGTTATATAGAACAAAATCTATGACCATATTTTCTTTGCAACATATGACTTCCGTGAGCTCAAAAAAGTGAGAAATTCTCATCTCAGTAACTATAAAGTTTTGAGTCAATAGTCTAATTGTACAAATACAGTGATTTTGCTACAGAAACATTTTGCCTCATCTTTTAACTGTTTTACTGTTTGATTTAAAGCATTTAAATAGCCTAATACACTACAAATACAGATATGCTACACTGTTTTTTTTACATTAGAAAGTAGACCATATTTACAAACGGGTATCAGTGTCCGTGTCTGAATTATTAAATTAAATATAATTTACATAGATGACAGTGTTTATAATCTACATACAACAAAAAAAATTAAGTTGGTGTACAAAAATGTGAATTTTAAGAAATTACATTGTGTGTATAAGTCAATCTGTTATAAAGATCATGCATGCTCATTATTTCCAGCGGTTGATCCTGCGTAACTGTATGTATGCAAATGTCATACACACCAGTATAATGCCCAGAAGAGCCACCTGGTTCTGCCAGAAGCCCCACACACTGTAGTCGATCCCCTGAGATTCCAGATACATCTCTCCAGTCAGTCTGACCACGAGAAAGAGATCAAACAGAAGATGTAAATATCTAGTTTTGGTTGTCACCATAAAAAGTTTTAATTTTAATTGCTCAATGAAAAATTTAATTGCGCAATGATTTAAAGAATTCCTTTTATGCCAATATTGTGTTGTGATGCACTACACTTGCAAGAATAATTGGGGTAAGATGTTTGAGAATTTATGTTTCTGCTTACCAAGATTGCATAATTTGATCAAAAATACAATATTATTACAATTTAAAATAACTGGTTTCCATTTATTTTAATTAGAATTGTTTTGTAACAATGTAAAGGTCTTTCCTGTCACTTCTGATCTTTAATGAATAAAAGTGGTTAATGCAAATATTAATTTCTTTAAAACAAATCTCACTGCCCCCAAGCTTTGGAACAGTATAGTGTATGAACCTGTCATGATGTGTCAAACTTCCCAGTTATACAACTCTGTGAACTGTCATTACACTTTATCTTTATACAATATAAATAACTTACGTAGCGTTGCCACTGTAGAAGACCTGCCCTTTCATTTCATTTATAGTCACAGCCTACAAAAGAACAACACACAATTACATTATAATCAGCACTGCTTATATAATCTGATAATGTGTGTGGCGAATACATTTAAAAAGCATGTGCTACACTCTTTTAATGTGTTATGTCTTGCAAAACACTTTTTGTATTGTAAAATAAATGTCTTTGCTCCTCTTCCTTACATCTAGCCCATATTTGAAGATACTGGCCCACTTGAGCCAAGATAACCAGTTGAGCATTGCATTAAGATTTACCAGGAACCCTCCAAATACCTACAAAGAGAGAAAAAAGACAGATGGAATTAGAAAAAATGACAAAGAATAAAAACATGTGTTGTGCAAGTGTATTTTTTAGAAATCTGACCATCATGAAGACAAAGGGCAGGGCTATGAGGATGTTGGCCATAGCGAATGAGCTCACGCTGGCACTGATCAGGAAAGCCAAGCTGACTCCCGCCAGACTGACCATAGACATGGTCAACGCAAAGCACAAGAAGCATGTGAATGTTGGATTCAACCCTGTTGACAAATATATTTATGTACTTACTGTGTATGTTCAAGTTGCATTTAATGATAGTTTTAATGATGTGCCAGATGTTTAGAATACTAATAATGCATCATGTGACACGTGTGCTTACCCATCATATAGTAAGAAATGCTGGAGAAGATGAAAATCGGTACAATGCGATTTGGTAACAGATCCACAAACACCTTGGACAGGAAATACACAGATGTACGGTAATATCCTCCAGAGTTCTCATGCCTAAACCATGCACATAAAACACACTTATTTTTTTTTTTGTAAAAGAAAATGAAAGGGGTCATGACATGTTGTATTTGTAGTCCCACCAGCCCTTTGTTGTAGTCCTAAAAAACTATTTCTTTAAAATCAAATATCTCCCTTTGTTTTGAACTTTGAGCGTTGTACCTTAGCAGATGTTGTTTATGCTCAAACTGCAACATTACACACTAAGTTAGAATCAATCACCCCTTCAAGCGACTGAATGCCAGTGGGCACGGACTATAGTGTAATGATATATAACTAAACACCGATGTCTTGCTCTGGAGGCAGTCATTTGTTTCCCGTGTGACGTCACAGATCCCGCAATATCAAAATGATGGGTTTTTTAGCTTGATTAAATAAATGCTTTGTTTATAACGAGGAAGACATCTTAAGCTTTGAGACTTGCAGGATGTTTTAATGTTACAAAGTCCTTTTGTCAAAATATCAATTTTTCATGTCATGACCACTTTAATGAAAGGAAATTTCAACAAATACAAACAGAATCTGAACACATAAATTTCAGTGTTGTTATGTTAACCAAAACTAAAACTAAAACTATTAAAAATATATTTTCATTAACTGAAACAAAGCTGAAATAAAATAAAATACAAATATTAGATGAAAAATGCAAACTTAAAAGTCTAGAAATGTTGTCTTGGTAACTACCTGAAATAAAACTATAACTACTTTTTTTTAATGAAACTAAACAAAAATTTTAAATAACAAATTTACAAAACAAAATGACTAACACTAAAATAACGTTGAAAATGGAGAGATTTAAAAAATGTATAATTATAAGCATAATTTATGATTTGAACAAATGATAATGTCATACTCACACAAAGATTGCTCGCTCATTAATGAAGAGTTCAACTGCTGATAGATTGCCAAACACCATGTTGATGATGAGAAAGAAGAACGCTCCAATCCTGCTCACAAAAACACAGAGAAATGAAACTGTAATGATGGAAGGGTGGAGGAGTGGATGTATAGATGGATATTTGGTTTAATCGATGGATGGATGATTGGATATATGGATTGATGGATAGACAGACAGATGGATGAGTGGATAGATGGATGGATGGATGGATGGATGGATGGATGGATGGATGGATGGATGGATGATGGATGGATGGGTGGACGGATGGATGGAGGGATGGATGGAGGGATGGATGGATGGATGGATGGATGGATGGATGGATGGATGGATGGATGGATGAATGGATAGATAGATAGATGGATGGGTGGGTGGATGGACGGATGGGTGGATGGATGGATGGATGGATGGATGGATGGGTGGATGCATCGATGGATAGATGGATGGGTGGAGGGATGGATGGATAGATGGATGGATGCATGGATGCATGGATGGATAGATGGATGGATGGATGGATGCATGGATGCATGGATGGATGGATGGATGGATGGATGGATGGTTGGAGGGACGATGGATAGATGGGTGGGTGGATGCATGGATGGATGGATGGATGGGGAATGCGTGGATGGATGCATGGATGGATGGATGGATGGATGGATGGATGGGTGGGTCAATGGATGGATGGATGGGTGGGTTTGTCTGAATGGAGGGATGATGGGTGGATGGATGGGTGGTTGTTTGGACGGATGGATGAATGGATGTGACAGTACCTGTTCTGTAAGGCTTCAGGAAGAGTTAAAGGCATCTGGAAGTAGATGAGTCCAATCAGAAGAGCACAGAGGATGTTAAGTGCCATCTGAGCATATGAGGTCTGAGGATTCCTGACAACGTTCAGCATTGTCCTCCAACACACCACATTTAACTACAAACAAACACACACATTTAACCACATACACATGTTCAGATAAGCACACACACATGGAAAAAACATAAAACCATTGTCACATCTGTTTTGAAGTTTTTTTTTTTCAAGTTTATATTTTCACATCTTTTATTTAGAATTTCTCAGTTTTAGTTCCTGAGTCTAACTTGCCTTCAGTGGACTTCATGTGACAACCATTCGAAAGACAAGGTTTATGGCTCACTGTCTATTTCACCCATAACTGACCTGATAACAGTTATGAGCTAAAGTTGAACAGTCGGTCAAGTCAATGTACCGGTTAAACATTTACCGGTACTTATAAACACACGCCTATAAGACTTTTTTCTTAAGAAACGAACCTGATAGAAAAATGAGGTGACATAGGATGGTGCCTTGCTCTTGACTTCACACAAGGGATCTGAGGGTCCAGTGATAGATTTCAACTCCTCTTTGACAGAAGCACAGAACTGAGACTCCCCATAAAGCTCAGCCAATGACTTCTCTGAGGAAGAGAGAGAAATCCTCAATCTAACTCATGTGGTTAAACAAAACCACAAAGCATTGATTACCTTATACAAATTGGATTTGTCGATCCCTCAGTTTCATAATCATACGTGCTCATATTTGCCTGTCTGTGTATGAGTATTACCTGTTGGGATTGAAGGATAAGTCTCCCCATTTGTTATATCCAGAAAGAAATCGGCAGGGTTGTTGAAAGCCTCACACTCATAACCTAATCAGCAGAGAAGTCAATATTTACAACAAATTTAATAATATTTGAAAATACGAATGGCAAGAATTCTTTTTGGTAACACTTTAAAGTTACACGTTACATGTAGTTAGTATAGTAATAACTTTAAATTATGCATAATTACATGCGACTAACCCTAAAACAAACCAAACAAAGTAAGTATATGGTTTAATTATTATTATTAACTTAAATGTATAATTACACTGTAACAAAAACACCTTAAAATAAAGAATAACCTTATTTTTCTATTATAGCAAAGGCACTGTAGTGAAGAAATTAACCATTAAATTAATTCTATGGAATAGTGTAGTGTTTTGTATTATAACACAAGCAAAAAGGCTTCTAGACAAGAGCGTTACTACTTTTTTATTATTATACTTACAGTTAAATTGTCCTTTTCAGTTTTGATTTTATTAAATTGTGACATTTTGCTTTTTATAATTTAATGCTTCTTTGTTTCATGCACAATTTAAACTGTCAAATACTGCACATAGTAGCAAATAATAGAACATTTCTAACAAATAAATAAATGACAGATTTCAAAATCGTGGTACTTTGAAGAATAAGTCAAACAATACCTTAGAATTACTTTTTTGCTAGAGCCAGACCGATTTATCGGCAGATATTATGCATTTTCCAAACTATCGGTATCGGCAGTTATAATGGCCGATAAATTAATATTTCAAAAATAAAATAAAAACGGACGAAACACGCTTCAACCATGTCATGAGTGTTGGAGTTGTATAGTTTGTCCACCAGAGGGCATTCTACACCGTCCCTGATGGCAACACTAGTGTATAATGCACCTATAAGGCAGGTTTTATTTATCAGAACTTTAATATATTTTGATGTTCCTCTGTTCTGTTGTGACAATAAAAGACACAAGTTTCTTTTTAAAATGCATTATCATATTATTTTAGTTAAAACTCATAAATAACTACAAATAACTAATGTTAGGGGAAATCTGTTAATGTTTATTTGCGCGTTTCTGAAAAAAAAATATCAGCCGATATATCGAAATATCGGATTTTAAAACCAACAAATATTTGTATCGGTATCGGCCTTCAAAATCCTTTATTGGTTAAAGCTCTATTTTTTGCTAATGTTCAAAAACCGTGGTAGAGTTTGATGGGTCTGATATCAAATTTTCATTTGATTCATATTTATGCGACCAGCATATCAAATGTGTGTGTATTTTACCTAGACTCTTGAAGTAGTCCATGGCTTTGCCGGCAGGGCCATCATACACGGTTTCTCCTTTATGGAGAAGTGTCAGGTGATCAAAGAGCCTGAAGATTGAGTAACGTGGCTGGTGGATCGAGAAAATTACAGTTCTACCTCCCCGTGACAACCTGAATGACCAGAAGAGAGAAAGAGGGGAGTTGCAGAGATAAGATCAAATGACATGAACATAAAGATTTCAAGATCATCTGGTTTCAAGACAAGAAGAGTTTAAATAAGAAGTACATAATAAAGTGTTGTTATACAAGGCAGCAGTTTGTACCTGTGCAAGACAGAGATGATGCTGTTAGCTGTGTTTAGAGTCGAGGCCTGTGGTCGGCTCATCCAGGAACAGAAGACTAGGAGATGTAATGAGCTCCATACCAATGCTACAGCGCTTTCTTTTCTCCTCCAGACACACCTCTTATAAACTCTGTGCCAATCTGGAAGAAAGATATGATCTATTTAATACATTTAAAGGGGTGAAAAAGTATGATTTCACATTTCTAACTTTAGTTAGAGTGTAATGTTGCTGTTTGAGCAAAAACAACATTATCAAAGTTACAACGTTCAAAGTTCAAGGCAAAGAAGATATGGGCTTTTAAAGAAAGGACTACAACAAACGGCTGGTAGGGACTACACGTCATTCCTCTAGGGTTAATGACATCACCAACCCTAAAATTTACATAAGATAAACAGGAACATGCAGTCCATGTTGAGAAAGAGGAAGAGTGGTTGTATAAGAGTACATTTGTGAGTCAACTCAAACTTTAGCATTTAGAAAGTCACTATGTGTGCATCTCACAACAGTTTCTATATGAGTGATTTATAGATTATCCTGACAGAAAAAGCTAATTGAAGATAGTTAACTCCACATGAGCAACATAAATCCATCAACTAACCATTCAGAGATGTCCTGTTGTATTCTACATGTTGTCACTTCTTCTTGAGTCTCTCCATATTTGACTGACTCCATTTTAACATTAAAGGGAGAACAGTTTCTGTATTTTAGTGTGTCTGCGTGAGGTAATCGCAGCTGCTAATGCTAACACACACACGAGCTCTTGAAACCCCGCCCTCTGCAGCAGCTCATTTGCATTTAAAGGGCCAGACACAAAACAGCGTTTTTGCAAACCCTCAAAAAGTGACAATTTTAACATGCTATATAAAACTATCTGTGGGGTATTTTGTGCTAAAACTTCCCATTTATTTTACATCTTGCGAAAATGGCATTTTACCACCCTTTATATAACCTTGAACATATAAAAAATGTAAACACCATTTGAAGCATGAACCTAAACTCACCTTGTGATAAAAAGATATTTCTATGTTTAAGTTTACACGACAACCACATATTCAAAATGGAAAGATTTTTCCTTTGTGTTTTTCACTTAGAGACAATAACGCTGTCAAAACGATACTTATAAAAACGTTTCCGCTTTTAGTTGAAAACAGTGTCGTGTAATCACCCCTAAAATATTTTTTGTGACCTTGACTTGATTTTCTCAACAGGAAGTTTCCAAATATTAAAGTCGGCATGAAATGGAAGTTGTAATTTAGTTTGGAATTGTAATTTTTTCCTTGTTGTGACGTCTATCTGAGTGAAACAGTTTCTGAAATTAGAAACAAATGTAGGGCAGGGCTTAATTTCGATCCTTCGAGAATTGATTGGATTCGTTGGAGGTTGGGCGTTACAAATAAATGGAGGCAAATTTTAATGTGATTCTCTGAGAGGTGGTGCACCGATAGCCGCACCCTCATTCGGATCTGGCCGCACCCTTCGCCATTCCACAGAGACCGGAAATAGAAGAGAGGTCGTTTCAATGGGGGAGGGAAGGGTAATGTATTTGATTAAAGATTATAAGGGTACATGAATTAAAAAAGAAAAATAATGAAGTGCACAGATAAATCATTTATAATAAACATTGCAATATTACATATAAAAAGAAGATTTGTCAAATTTGATTTCATGCCGACTTTAATTATATTAAAAAAAACGTATTTTCTGTTTTAAGACAAATAAAAACAAAATTAAAATGAAAAATTAATAAAAAATCATTCCCAATGAATTAAATCTTTTTAGCAAGACTTTTCCCATTTTGCAATCTAAGGACAGATACATTTTTGAGTGTATGCCCCACAAAACTTATATATCTAAATGAATAGATCTGGACATGAAAACACCAACCTTGGTGTGCGCGCGCAATCCTCTAATCCAAGCTCCTGAATGATGCTCTCCACTTTTTTCTCCTTATCAGCAGTGGAATACTGTTTCCTTGGCAACCGCAGATTTGCAGAGAATAAAAGATTCTCCCGCACAGTCAGAGTTCCCATCAGGATATCATCCTACAGAAGGGGTAAGACAGACAGACAGACATTTAGCAAATGCTGAAAATGAAACCGATTAAATACAGTACATGCAAAAGATTCCAGAACAGGAGACAAAAATAAATCACATAATAATCTTCCCTGCATTAACATGTGTCACACAACAGAGCAGATTTCTCCTTAATCCTCACGAGAGGACATACAAACAACTGTAAAGTTCTGCATTCTCACCTGCACGACATAGGCAGACATGAGACGGAGGTCAGAGGTCACGACCTTGTTGTCAACAAGAACTTGACCTGAACGCAAACCACGAGGATCCTTCCTGCCAGCGATCACATCTAACAACCTTCACACAAAACATAAAGGTTAGAAATTGTGCGTAGTTGCGTAGCTTGTTGTCAGTTGATGATTCTGTGAGCATCTTACGATGTTTTGCCGCTTCCTGTTGCTCCCATGATTGCATTCAGTCCCGTTTTCATGATTCCACTAAAACAGGAAATAGCAAAACAGTCTTAATATGTGCACTGTAAATATGCTAATCAAATAACTTAAAAAATGTGTTTCATGTGGCAACATCTAATAATATTAATAATATGCTTGAATCATTAGGTTTACAAATTCGCTTTATATTTTTCATATACACTAAAAGAAATTAATACTTTTATTGAGCAAAGATGCATTGAATTGAGCAAAATAGACAGCAAAATACTTTTTTTGCAAAAGATTTCAAATAAATGCTATTCTTTTGAACTTTCTATTCATCAATAAAAAATGTAACACAATAATGTCAATATCAAGCAGCACAACAACAATCATCACAAGAATAAATTACATTATAAAATATATTAAATTAGAAAAAAGTTATTTTGGGGTTATTGCTACCTTAGTGAGCATTTACAAAGTCACTTTTTAATTTAAAAGTTAATTTAAATGTTAACGTGTTAGGCACGTTTTTTTGTTATCTGATTTCATTTATGTAACAAAAGAGCAATCTCTATATCTAGTATTGACAATATATTATCATTCAAAATATATGGCATTTTTATTGCAATTAATATAAAGTATTATTATTATAAAAATAAATAATACAAAAACGTATTCAAGAATAGAAACTATTTCTTGTGTTGTGACATTCGAACACAACCATCACAGTTCCTCAACCAAAGCAAGCAATTAATTGCTGTATATGACACAAAAATTAAACATGAACACACTAACACACAAAACCTATGAAGAATTACAATTTCAGGACTTCTTTTTCATTTTAATCTCTAAAACATCTGAACTCTGGACAAACTTTAGATTAAATTTTCAATAGCATTAGGTCAAGAACAATTTCTTTTGCAGGTATAAAAACATTTAAACACAGAAAGATAGCTTTTGGAGTGCACATATTAAAGAACTTTTTTCTGTATCAAAAATGATCTGCAATCTATGTTTGACGGCACAGCATATGTTTTGATGAGTATGTATGGTCTATGCGAGATGTAAATCTGAAGCATGTAAACGTCTAGTGAATAAGACGATCTGCTTCTACAGCATTTAGAGACTCACACACAAAGACACTAACCTGACATTTTTTAGGATGTCTCTCTCAGGTCCTCTCTTGCGGCACAGACCACGGTTTTCTCTAATGCAGTACTGAATATTTTGGTATGTCAGAGTTGGACCCGGCACATTTACAGACACCTTTGAGCCATCGCTCTCCCAAGCAGGCAACATTTTTATCTCACACACTTCCATGGAGCTGGAGAGCATGAGACAAAGTGACAAGCTTCCAGGTGGAATGACTATTCAATAGTCTATGGTCAGCCCAGCCTTTCAGGACTTTCCTCCAGACATTAACCCGGGGTGCGTCTCCTGTCAAAGTCCTCACATGCCTCACATGCACATGTTACACCTCCTGCTATGTAACACCTGCACTTAGAAAACAACATAAAAGTTAAGTTAGATAAGATGATCTTTGCACAAATGAAGATGAATTATGATGTGCCATTTTACTGGATATTGTGACGTGCCATATATTATGCAACTCTGCTCTTACATGTGCAAGTATGTTAAATCACTCTGCCCTGACCATTTATGCTATCTTGTTTTATCTTTTTTTTTATTTTGGGGTCAAGGTGACTTTCTTCTAAGAAGAGTATTAAAATGAGAACGTCACTCATTTAACATCAGAATGTGTTAAATGTAAATTAACCTTAAATATTACCTATAAGAGGGAAAATGGCACTAATTTTAATGTTATTGGTTTTGTGTGTACACTGTACACTGTCTTCGATAAAGTTTTGCCTATCCATTAATGGTGTTTTTAATTTTTTTTTATTTTTGGGGACATTTTTTAATTTATTTACTTCAAAAAGTACCATATTTTCTATGTAAATTATGCTTATTTTTTACTTTTTTTAACTACATTAAAATATCATTCCAATAAGTTCTTAGAGCTAAAACCTAACGATGAAGTGACTTTGCTGTCACCTGGTGTTTTATTTTGGCTTATTTAGAATGCTCTAAATTACAGTTTTTTACATTAATTTCTATGGGTGCCCATTTTTGACCGAAATACAAGATTAAGGAGTTTTTTTCACCCATTTAACATTGTAGAATTAAGTAAAAAAATAAAATAAAAAAGTGTCTGTTCAGGAGGCAAACTTCGGAAAAGTAGCCAAGTCTTGTACCGCTCAGATCAAGGGAAGTAATTTTTTAAAATAAATCAAAACTATTTTACCCACATTTGTCCAGAATACGGTTAAGAAGGTTTCAAATGTGTTTTTCGTGTCCTTCTTGTATAATAACGCCCTCTGTAGGCCAATGAACGTAATCACAACAGGCTATATTCAAAAACCCCTCTCTTTGTTTAACAGTCGCCTACTGTAATGAATAGAAGAGAAACAGGAAAACACTTTGGAAAGCATGAATAGCGACTCATAATGGGCTTGCGCAATCTTGCGTTCCTACTCAGTGTACTTGAGTGAGGCTCAATTGTTTGGTGTGGCACATAAACATGGGCGGTGTCGTCATTCATTGTCACTCCGTGACATATGACAGACAGTTGGTGCATCTAATAAACAGTTGAGCCGTTGACGCCAAGCCACGCCCTGCATACGTGTAGCCAATGAGCGTCGAGCCCAACTCAAGAGGGCGGGGTTTGAGTCTCGGCAACGCTAAGTTGTTTTCATCGACTGTGTGGCGGAGAAGTGCAAGCACCGTTCGCTATGCAGACGTAAACTAACAGCTGTCGATGAGGCCGCCGCCGACGACAAACGACTACGTCCGGGTTTAATCACCGCGGAGAGTTGTTTGAGTGAACGTTAGAGCATTACAGCAGCGGTTTAAGTGTTTTTTCGTGGCCATGGAGGAGAAGAAGGAGGAGGGGGAAGCGGAGATCCAGGAACACGGACCCGAGCACTGGTTCTCCAAATGGGAGCGGCAGTGCCTAGCCGAGGCCGAGCAGGAGGAACCGACCGAGGAGGAGACCGAGCAGAGCCAGCAAAAACTTTGGCATCTCTTCCAGAACTCAGCCACTGCCGTTGCGCAACTGTATAAAGGTGCGATATGTGTAATAAAAACTCACCAAGAGCTAGCCAGCTAACTCTTGACACTCGCTAACAAAGGAGACTTAAGTTGACTCATAAGCTCAACTGATAGTCATCAAAATAAATCTAACGAGATCGAATTAAGACTTCGAGGGGTTATTTTATGATAAAATAGACACATTTAGTGCTTAATAATATTTCGCCTTTTGTTTGGCTGGTTTGAAGGCCGGTGTCGTTTACAGATTAGCATTGATGCTAAGTGGCAGACGAACAACGTAAACTGACACAAATCTGATTCTGTAAGGAAATGTCATATGTGTTCGGTCTTTATTTGTTATTAAAACTAGGTGCAGAACATTTAACGTGTTTTGTGAATTTTTTTTTATAATTTTAAAGCTTCACCCAGCTGGTTGTCTATCAGCAAAACAAAATGGCGAAGTGCAGGGAGGAGTTCATCTGATGAAAATAACGATTTGTGATCGAAATCTCATCTGTTATGAACTCAAACGCCATATGTGTAGACGAAAAGATCTAGGAATACAAACTGTAATGAACAGATGAAAACGTGTAAAAAAAATCGAACAACAATAATAGTATGCGAAACAAAATGGCGAAGGCAGGATTAGCAAGCTAAGTTCAAAGATGTGAGTTACTATCTCAGGGCTGTGCTGTTTTTGTTTATGTCTGTTAGTAAATCAACGAAACCCTATTAAACTGTTTTTAATATACAGCACACCATGTTCTAATACACAAAGTTCTGATTTGACATCACGGTACAATAAGATAAACTAAAGCAACACAACAAAATGGCGTTGAGTCCACTTGCTACATATCAAATTTAGACGTCGTCTAATTAATGGCTGTGTCTCAAAACATAGAGAGCTGCATATGTAGACATCACTTACGGTCATCATACAGGCTTTTAGAACATTCCAAGCGTGCTTATGCTGCCCAAAAGTGCTGTTTAAGTAGGCAGCTCATATCTCATGACACACAGCCAGTGCAAGAGGCTGGAAAGGTGCTAAATGTGAACCTGATGGTGTATTAGTTGTCTTGTTATTTTTAAACAGTGGGTAAATGTGTCTAATGTGCATGGGAAATGATGTATCTCACTTGCAACGTAAACATTTCCTGTCCTGTCTGATCACTCCCTCAGATAGAGTATGTCAACAACAGGGGCTTTCCTTGTGGGTTCCCTTTCAAAATGCTGCAACTGCCGTCACTAACCTATACAAAGGTAAGAAGAAACCTTTTATGAACACTTGCATTTTACACGACTATAGCCTGATGTATACTTCAGTTATGCATGTCAGGCTAGTATGTTATCATTAGCATAGTATGTGCACTGTACACATGTAGGTAGCATACTGAACCCATACAGACAGGTTTTCCTTAAACATGCGTACTCCGTCTGTACACTCAGCTCACAATGCACCTTGAATTTTTTGCACTAATTAAATTAGTCCAGTGTTGCCACCTTGTGGACATTTCATTTTTTTAGTCAAAAAGAAACAGATGGAATAACAAACTACTGGAGACGGCATCAACAGAGTTGACGTGCTTTGTCAGCATAAAATTGAAATTGTGATCGTCTTTTCTTCCCTATTGTGATGTATCTGAGTAAAATGCCACGTCGAACATGTTTGCTATTGCTGTGATGTCATGTGAGTGACAGGTTGTCTCGTCAGTCAGAGGAGAGATGTCGCTGCAAGTGGGAGGGGAAGTTATTTTCATCAAAGATTATAATGGCACATGAATAATGTGTGCACAGACTTATAATTTATTATAAATACTGCAATATTCCACAATTTTTTGGTGACATTAAAGGATACCTGCAAACTGTAGTTTAAAAGAGTACAAAGACATTTTTTGGTCCTACCTTCTAGAGAGAAATGGCACAGACAGTGGACATGGATGAAGTGCACTACGTGTTCACATCCAAAATGAGGTATACTATGGGCTTTTGTATGTGAACTACATTTGATTGGAATTTATTGCATTAGTGTTTTGTTTCAACAAATCCCTGTTTTTGAATGAATCTGTTGAATGACTACAATGTTATTTAGAGAAAAAAACATTACTGGTGTGCATCTTGACAAAAAAAGATGTCACTGCCATTTTAAGATATGTTCAGTGCAAGTTGCTAAGACAGCTCAAACATGCATTTTATTCTGGGACATTAGGTTTAAGTCTTCTCGAAACACCAGGCATTGTTTTGTGCAAATGAGCGGGCTGGATCGCGTTAAGGGTTTTCTGTTAGAATGGTGTCGTGTTAGCGGCCCCTAAGTTAATAACTAATGATTGTTGCGACAGAAGTGAATCAATCAAAATTAACTTTATTCTAGAGCTGCTGTAAAGCCAAACAATCTCTGTTACTTTAATTTCCCATTATAACTGTATAGCTGCTTTGAAATGATCTATATTGTCTAAAGCGCTATATAAATGAAGGTGACTTGACTTTAAAAAATACCTGTTGAGCAATGTTTAGTTGGTTGTTCATATGTTTTGAGACTAGAAATAATATATCTGACAGCAGATATTAAAATCATATTGGTTTACTCCTTCTTCCTACAATCTGATTGTAATAGTGGAAATGTGATTCACAGCCTAAAGTAGTTATGTATCAGACTGCAGTTATGTGATCCACCATGGTCATGAGTACGGTATTGTCTGCTAGTAAAACTTGAGTCATCATTCAGAAGTTAGCCCTTAGTTGGTGTAAATGAGAGGTGGGGAGGATGTCAGATGTGTCATGTGGATGATTTGAGTCATGTCATTAGGAGCTGTCAGGAACAGGGAGGTGTTTGTGTGTTTAATTTACTGGAGATCAGATCACATATGTCAACTAATTAGCAAGCTGACTATTGTGAGAAGTTTTTAAAGCATATAGGATGTGTTCAGCTCAAGTTTGATCGCCACCTTTTTTTTCCTCTATCAAAACTTTGCCTGAATCAGAAATTGTTCAGTCAGAGTATATTTTTTCTTATTAACTCCTTTTTTATCATCTCTTGAATCATTTCATGTACCTAATCTCAAGGTTTTGTAAGCGTATAATTCATTTCAGTCTGGTTCCTGCCTGGCAATGGAAACCCTGTCTATTGAAACAAATCTTCATGCCTGCCAGTTTTGGTTGAGGCAGTTTATTTGTTGCCTATTATGGATTGAAAATAATAGACTGAAGAAAAGTGGCTACCGTTCCTGAGGAGAGATGATGCTGCTGTTTTGGCTGAACAAAAATTTATGGCGTTATGCAATTGCTTTGGAAATTGATGTAACATTTATATAATTACATTATTAAAAGCTTCTTATTTTAATCATTACCAATTATTCACCTGCTGTTCAGTTTCTCTTTTACATCTAATTAGGGATGCACCGATATGACAATTTTGGCCGATACCGATAATTCTTTATATTTGAAAGCCGATAACCGATATTTTTGCTGATAAATCTAAACCAAAATTTTTAGACAATTTTTGATTTTCCTTATTAAAAGCCAAGATACAAACACAATTATGATGTTCTTATTATTTTAATGTTGTGTAGCTGATATGACAGACTTGCACTGCACATTTTGCACTTAAAGTGATTTCAATCGTATTTCAAGCAATTTAAAAGCATCATGTTTAACAGTGCACATCTAAAGTGCCTCAGCTCAAGGAAATAACACATTATTTATTGGCTTTTAGATATCAGCTAAATGTTCTTGTTGGGCTGATAACGATAACATTAAAAATGACCATATATCGGATCGATACCGATAATGTGGCCGATATACCCTGACATCTGATATCTGCTTGATGCCGAATGAAAATTTCTAAGAGCTTTTGATATCAGATTGTTAAATGAGGCTGACATCATTGGGTATAACTCACCACGAGACATTGATGCAGCTGGGCTGATTCCTCACATACATACAGAAATGCTCATGCTTTTGTTTTGCCATCTTCCAGAGAGTGTTGATGCCCATCAGCGGAGTTACGAGCTGGGTCTTCAAATCGGTCATCAGAGACGAAACAAAGATGTCCTGGCGTGGGTGAAGAAAAGGAGGCGGACTATTCGACGTGAGGATCTTATCAGCTTTCTCTGTGGTAAAGCCCCACCGCCACGTAGCTCCAGGGCTCCACCAAGACTTGCAATGGTGTCACCAAGCCGACCCACGTCCTCTGAGACGAGTTCATCTGTAGAAACAGATCTGCAGCCTTTCAGGGAGGCCATTGCTCTGCATGGTGAGTGACTACAGTGACTAAACACACATGTAATGTAAGTTATTTTCAGACAAAACAACAACTAAAACCTTTTGAATTGTACAGCACAGAAATGTCATGACTTTTTTGAAGCGTATAATATAAAGTGCTCCCTTGCTTTGGGCAGTCTGAGTTGTACACTTCCACTTAAGCTTGCTCTGGCTACTGGTATTGTTAAAATGGATTTGTTTCTCTATTTTTGAGAGTGATTTGCTTGATGGAAAAGGTTTATTTCAGGCATTTATATTTCATATGTTTTCCTACCTGTGTGTGTTACAGGTCTGAGCGGAGCCATGGCGAGTGTCAGTATGCGCTCTGGAGCCCCGGGTTCAGCCTACACACCTGAGCGCTAGCTCCGCCCCAGCCGCCGCAGAAACGGCCTCCACGACGTGGACCTCAACACTTTCATTGCTGAAGAGATGGCGCTCCACCTCGACAACGGAACTCGGAAACGAAGCTCCGCCCAGTGCAATGATGTCATAACAGACTCGCCCACTCACAAACGCAATAGGATGATCTGAGCTCTTAAGAAAAAGAAAACGACAACAACAACAGCGAAAAAATGCCACTTCTCAGTCATCCTCCCATCTTTATTCAGACCAGGAAATAAAAGCAGCCAATAACAGTGCTCACCACAGCCCAGCACATTCTCTGATTGGTCTACAGAGCCCAGGTTGAGGTCATCGGTGGGGGACGGTGTTCAGCGCAGAGGCCTAAGTGCCCTTCCATAGGATCCTGTCGACAAACACACAACTCTCATTCACTATATTGAGTTGATTGTGTGCGTGTACGGCTGTGTTACGGCTGAACTGAGAGGTTATCGAACGCAGGAACAAGAACAACATTTTTGTGTGCATGTTCGCAACATAATGAGAAATGTCTGTATGACTGTGTGTATACAAGTACTTGATGTGTGTGAGTGAACGACTGATGGGTTTTGTGTTAAGAGTGTTTGTGTGTGTGTGGTACCTGCCTCTTCCTCCAGCACCTGTCACTGCCCCAGCTTTCAGTTTACCACGCTGCAGCTTTGAAAAGCAACAAATGTTTTATTTTAATATTATTGACAATGTTATTCATGATTTATTTGCCTTCTCTTAATTCTGCTCTAGCAGCAGGCACAAGTGCTGTGATAGCCATACTTCCGCTGTCCTGCACATCTCTCAATCACTTAATTTTCTTCAATAATTTCTCTTCGTTCTTTCTGAGCATCCATCTTTTGTTTTCATTCATCCTCTTTCGTCACACTTCCCCAGCACCTTTGTCTCCAGTGTAACATTATGTAATGTAAATACCTGTAGGTGCTGACATAGACTTGTGGTACATATTGTAAAAAAAAAAAAAAAAAGCTGTGCAGAGACCATTGAATTGTTAATGTACAATAATGATTCTTGCATTAAAGAAATCAAGCTTTTAACTACCTCCTTTGTCATCTGAGTCATTGCATGTTCACTTTTGCGAGCACATACGATTTTAATCCTTAAACTGGATTAATGTTGATATGAAATGCACGTTCTGTTTTGTACAATCTGTGAACAACAGCTGTCAAAAACAATGCTTTCAAAATGATTGCTGTGCCCATGTGTTCAGCTGTGTCTGAACACTGAACAAATGTGCTTTGGAGATGCTAAAGATCTAGAATTCTGGCTATAATCCAACAAGTTTTGTTTATGAGACTGATTTGTCATGTCTAATATAAAGGGCAGGTAATGTGTTGGTGGAGAACAGTATAAAGCTATGAATTGGCTTTATGCACAGCTGCACTACTTCCTGAACTTCAGCCAGCTCCCTGCCATTATTGGACAAACTTGATTAATTCAGGTGTGCCTGATTATTGTTATTGTGACTAGGTCAGACACACCTGTGCTGTGTCCGAAATCTCCCATTACTCACTATATAGTGAGCTCGCCATTTTGTAGTGTTGTCCGAATGTATAGTGATGATTATTATACCCTATATAGTCCACTCAATGTATCCCAGAATGCATTTTGAAAAGTAGTGTACAACCGATGGTCACTAACCTAAGCCCTACATACAATCATGCATTGCACTGATCGTAAAAATAATGTGTGGAGTAACGCATTATAACAAAAACGGCCAGAAATCACTTTTAGTTTTTTAAATTTTGGAGAAATAAGCTCAATATAATGTAATGTATTTATTTTTTTAAATCTATTTTAGCCCAGAGCCGGCTCGGCACCAGCTGACAGATGATGTAATCAATGGCGCCGAGAGACGATCGAGTAGTGTCTGAAAGGGGTGTTTCTATTATGCTGGTGAGCTCACTATATTGCGCTCTGCTCTATACCCCAACATGCTTTGAGTGGAGATTTCGGACACAGCACTGGATTAATCAGTTTGTCCAATAATGGCAGACAGGAAACAAGGCGCTGGCTGAAGGTCAGGAAGTAGTGCAGCTGTGCATAAAGCCAATTGTGTGGAAAGGACTCGAGGAATCAAATGTCAAAACAGTGACATTTATATATTTTTAAAGTGTATGTGTGTGGCAGGTGACAGTATGTCAAGTGGTGTCAGCAATGCTATACTCCTTCCAAAACTTTTCGTAGTTACATACTGTATGTAGTTTTTGCAAATGCATCTAAAAAAAAAATGTCAGAACAACAGGATATTTAAAATTGTAACACATCGTTTCTAAACTTTAAAAATTAAAAACTGGGAGATTTTTTTTTTTTAAATTGTATGGACAAAATGCTGTTCTTTGAACATTCTATTCATCAAAGAATCCTGAAATAAAAATGTAAAAAACTGTTTTCAACATGGATAATAATCATACATGTTTTTGGAGCATAAAATCATCATATTAGAGTGATTTGTGAAGGATCATGTGACACTGAAGACTAGAGTAATGATGATGCTGAAAATTCAGATTTTTTCAGAGAAATAAATTACATTTTAATATATATTAACATAAAAAAGTCATTTTAAATTGTCATAATATTTCACAATATTACTGTTTTTTGTGTATTTTTTTTATCAAAAAAATTGCAGCCTTGGTGAGCAGAAGAGACTTCTTTTAAAAACATAAAAAATCTTACCGATCTTAAACTTTTGACCGGTAGTGTATATCAGTAAAGCGACTTGGTTTTTACGATCATTCGATGTCAATACATTCTATTATAACCGATGATGTTCTTCAAAATGTCGATTCTTTTGTGTTCCACAGAATAAAGAAAAACATACAGATTTGGCGGAAAATGGGTGAAACGAGTTTTAATTTGTAGGTGAGTATCCCTTTAAGATGTTCTTATGTTCAAAACAGCTTTCTTTTCTGTTTTGTCGAACCTCATTTATCCTTTTGGTAGGCTACATTGTATCTTTCTCACGCGGAACCTGTTGTTTCATTGATAAAAATAAGCGTTCACGCTTCGCGTGGCGCGCGCTTCAGGGTGTAACGAACCACCATTTCTATGGTAACAGTCCGGGCTCACAGTAGTGTCATCGGCTCCGAGTTCCGCATTCCTTTACACTGCTGTCCTCCGAATCATCTTCGCCTCTCTGTAAAGAGGACCGTGAGCTCATCACCATAGCAACACGTTACATATCTAGGAATAATATTTATCCTTCCTTGCGATGAGAAACTGAGGCTTTTTTAAATATTTTGCTGTGTAATGTTGATCAGTCGCCACTAGGGGGCAGCAGTTAACAACACAAAGAAGCATGACGACGAGAGCATGAAATCCAATCCGTCAAAAACACAAAATGCTCTTGCAGATCGCCGTCTTGCCGACATCGAGATTGTGTGTAAATGAGGTAAATGCATCTTTTGAAAGTAGTTTTGGCAAAAAAAGGTGAATGCAAGGTGGGTTTCTGTCTCTTCGAAGAGAAATAAGAGAGAGGGAGAGGGGTAGATACAGTTTCTGTAAAGAAGATGAGCTCACTGGTGCTGAGCTGAATGATGGAAAAAATCACAAACAAAGCTTTATGAGTCGGGTAGAGAGAGAAAGAGAGAGAGAAGGAACGAGAGAAAAGTAGAAAGATAATTGTGTATTGTAGAAGCCAGTCTATAATACACATTAAAAGCTTAATAATGCAAACCAAAAAAAAATCATTTGTATCATTTTCTTCTGTTGAACACAAAAGGAGATGTTAGGCTGAATATAATGAAAAGAACAGCTATTTATTTATTTATGTTTTACAATGGAAGTGAATAGGGACTGCAAGCTCAGAGCCCAGTATTTAAATAGATTTTAGAGCTTCCATGTAGATTTTATGGCAAATCGAATTAAATTCTGTTCATAACACCAATTTATCATTTGTTAAGTTATATGAACTACCTTCATTGTGCATTTTTGTAAAATTTGGAGCATGACATGCAGCTCCAGTCCCCATTCACATTCATTGTATACAAAAGATAAAACCATTTTTTGGTAACACATTATTTTTAATCTTTCCTTTTATACATTTAATGATTAATATGATTAACTACACATTTTGGGGAATGGGGTTTTGTTTAGGCTTATTTTCTTGTAATTAAAGGGTGTAATGGTTGTAATGACCAAATTCTTATTTCACATCATGATATGACAAATTTTATTTTACAATGTGATCTAAATATGAGATAAATATATATCACAATATTGTAATTTTGTGTTATTTGATCTACATTTCTGTTTTCCTTGTTACAGTGTAATTATATTATATTGCACTTATAAGCTTGTATTTAACATCATTCACATCTCGCTCTTTATATTTTTCATTTCATCACTCTGAAATGTCAGTTTTGTTACCAAAACGTTGCTTATAACCAGAGCGTATTAAAAGTTTTGTTTTCAGTTGAAAACAAGTTAATGGATTTTTACAACGGAAATGAATCAATTGAAAACTTAATTAAGCAGACAAGCTGCTGTACAGCCAAAACAATCGTTGTTGCATTCATTTCCTATTATCACTGGAAAGCTGCTTTGAAACAATGTGTATTGTCAGAAAGCGATATAAATGAAGGTGACTTGATTTGTTATATATTACCGAGATATAGATCAGGGGTGTCCAATCCTGCTCCTGGCGATCGACTGTCCTGCACAGTTCATCTCAAACCCTATTCAAACACACCTGAAGCAACCAATCACAGGTCTTTCAGGTGTGTTTGATTAAGGTTGGAGATGAACTGCGCAGGACAGTTGAATACGCCAGGAGCAGGATTGGACACCCCTGAGATAATATAGCAACATTTATACTGTGGCAATGATTTCATAAACCATTTTTGGAAAGTCTTGGTTCTTGCTCGGTCTGGAACGCATTCGTACCTGGTCTTGTCTCTGACTATGAGGACTCAGGGATTTATCTCAAGACCAGATGGTTATCACTAAATTGCTGGTGCATTGTCTGATTTATTTGTTAAAGGAGTAGTTCACTTTTAAAACATTTTTGCTGATAATTTACTCATCCCCATGTCATCCAAGTATATCCATGTCTTTCTTTCTTTCAGTGGAAAGAAATTAAGGTTTTTGATGAAAACATTCAGGGTTTTTCTCATGATAATGACTCTCAATGGGAACCAAACGGTTCAAGGTCCAATAGACAGTTTCAGTGCAAACTGGCTTTAAACGATTCCAGACGATGAATAAGGGTCTTATCAGACAAAACGATTAGGTCATTTAAAAAAAAAAGTTTTAAAATTGTAACGTTTTATAAGCTCAAATGGTTGCCTTGCTCTGTTCTGTGATGCGGCGTTCGTGACTCTCCTGTTCGAACTCGTTCATCAAAATGAACAAATCTTTTTTTGAGTCATTTGCTTCATTTAACAAGTTTTTCAGTTTTTTTAATTGGCCTATCGTTTCGCTTGATAAGACCCTTATTCATCGTCTGGAATCGTTTAAAGCTTGTTGAAGCTGCACTGAAACTCATTTGGACCTCGAACCGTTTGGTTCCCATTGGAAGTCATTATATGAGAACATCCTGGAATGTTTTCATCAAAACCTTAATTTCTTTTCGACTGAAGAAAGAAAGACATGGACATCTTGGATGACATGGGGTGAGTGAATTATCAGCAAAAGTGTTTTTTTAAAGTGAACTACTCCTTTAACATCATAAATGTGATTTGATGTAAAACTTAAAATGCTTAAAATGCAATCAATAAATTATTTAGTTACTGTTGTGCTGGGTTGTAAAACAACACAGGTTTTTATATTATAACTTAGAGTATAATCAAGCAATATCACAGAGAGCAGATAGCTGTTTTAATGAATATGAGCATGATTGCAGGCGTGATATTGATGTTATACTAACATTCAATAAACATGAAGTTTTTGATATTTCGACAACGAATATAGTTCTAAACAAATCCCTAGCAGAACTTTTGTTTCGTTTCTAAGTAAATGAATAAATGATTGACTCGCTCATTAAGCGTCTGTCACACCACCTACTGGTTTCAGCTTCATATTTAAAAGTAGGCCTACCATCATATTTATATTTTCAAAATGTTATTTTATACAAGTCAATTGACCAATTCAGATTCTCTTAAACACAAAGATTCATTTTATTGTTAGTGATTTGATTGGTAACAACTCTATAGTGTCTTTTTACTCTAATTGTATTTATTAATATAAGACGTTTCTCAGACAGTAGATATGGATCTTGTAGATGATTTTGAGGAGTGCTGGTCTGGTCTGCTCTTGACTCGGACTCACCCTGATCTCAGTTTAGATGGTCTTGACTTTAACTCTGCCCAGCCCTTATTGTAATTGTGCATAATGTACTGTTAATATAGTGAGTGCATGTCAGCAATGGGGATTTTATGTCTATTTTTGGATTTGGAATATTTAGATTAATGTGATTTTACTTTACCCCAAAACAGTTTCTCCCTTCCTCTTTCTCTCTTGGCTGTGTTCCACTTGCAAACACACACTTTGGTCCCTCTCATGTATTGAATGGTCTGTGAGACCCAGCCCCGGAGCGCCTCGAAACATTATTACTTCTGTCTGAGGGCAACTCTGTCTGTGGCTCTATCTCTGCCACACACACACACACACAGCGAGACCCCGAGGCTGCTTCTGTGAAATTACTTGCATCTCAGAAACACCTCAGAGTGAACAAAAGCCTATTTTTATCTCCAGAATCTTTGCGTGTCCCTACCTGTTTTGAGCGATGCCTTCTTTAGACAGCATCTTGTAACTCTGTGACATGTTGACAGTCAACAGGAAGTCATTACATGTTCCTGATCATATTGTGCACAATTCATCAGTGCATGTTATTTCAAATAACTTATTTTCCTTTTTAGATGATGTCATCTAGGCCCAGTGGGGGCGGGGCCAATGATGTCACTTGACAAGTTTTAAATGTTTATATGTTGCAACCAATCCTGTCAAAATGCGGGTGAGGCTTTAGCTTATCATTAACATGCAACGATGAACTATATGCCTTTCTCCAGTGACATTTAAAGCATTTTTAAGGATGTTGATTATTCAACACATTCTCATCCTTGGCGTCATATAGGCGATGCCATATGACATTTTATCGAAATACTACGCACATGGCACCCTTTAGCATCAATATAACACACTGTTATGGGTAGGTTTAGGTCTGGGGTAGGGTCTGTGTGTCATTTACGCTAAAGGGTGCCATGTGCATAGTATTTCGACAAAATGTCATATGGCGTCACCTATATGATGCCAAAGGATGAGAACGGGCTCGAATTTTTAGAAGGCAGCTGTCAAGGCGAACGGGAACATGGTTTGTATAACGTTAGCAACACATTATAGCTTTTTGATAACGTATTCAAGCAAAAAGGCTAATCTTATTGATTAGCGCTATGTGTCCGACATTACAGAAAGTGATACATAAAATGCATGACCATTCTGATGCGTTGACAGCTTGTATAATTAACTCTTCCACTTCTGACAGACTGATCTCATGAAATGGCGTATGTATGACACGCCAATTTATATTTCCATTTTTTGGCGTTCTATCATTCCACCCGCATAATCGCTTTTTGTTGACTTAACGTTACATTACTGTATATATAAATATATGACCTACCCCAACCCCGTCACTAAACCTACCCGTCACTGGGGTTAATAGCATTTTAGTCTTCCCCTACCATCTTAGGAAAAAAAATATCGCTCCCCAGATGTAGATCTACATTTTGCTTCGTTTCGTCTCGGACATTTAACGCGCGTGTTGTGTACATACACGTGGAATCACTCGGACATTTAACAGCGTAGACATACACGCATACACGCGGATAGCTAATTCAATATAAAAACAAAATGGCGTGTATTGTTGGGGAAGCTACTCTGAAACTGTAGTTTGACAAGCTACAAGCTACTCGTAAGTTAAAGTAGATAAACTAGTTAAACTACAGTCAAGCTACCCTTTTAGAAAAGTAGTTAGCTACACTACAAGTTACTATCAAAAAGTAGCTAGCTACATTGAAACTATTTTTGCTTTTTGAAGAACGCATATTAACTGAATAAGTGTCTGAGAAATGTTTAAGTAAAATAATTAGTGTTTAAAACAAGGCAATGCAATTACGATTTCAAAGAGTATTGTTTTATTACACACACAACACTAAAATATCTACTCTGATTGTTTGTCAAAATTGCAACAAATAGCCTACAACATTGCAAGAACGAAATATACATCCAACGTAAATTGCATGTAGAACATTTTCTCAAAAATACTGATTGAACTTGGACAAATGAGGCCATGGGTAATTAACGTTAGTTGTTTCTCCATCCTCCAAATCTGCCATCACATCTTGCTATATAATCATAATATGGGTGTGTCAACCCACTTCTGTACGATCAGCTGAAGCGTTAGCCGCAAGATGTGATGATTAAACAACAGGTGGCGGTAATGGCAAAAAATATGTTTGTAATCTGACAATAAGAAGAATATCCTTGCATAGCGCTGATTCGCGCAGGCTCGACAAGGTAGCAATGTAGCTTTTGCTCGCGCTACACCGCTACTTGCTGCAAAAAGTAGTTCAGCTACTGGAAAAGCTACACTGTTTAAAAAGCAACTGAGCTACTGCCAAGCTACTGAAAAATTTTGTTAAGTTAGTAGCTTCGCTACTTGTAGTTAACTACTCCCCCAACACTGCGTGTATGTTTACGCAAAAGTCAAGATGTCATGTTGCTTCTGAATCAGTTTCTGGTTCAAACATGGCTAACTTTAATCAGTATTTCCACTTGCCATTGTGCAGCATTTACTACAGTAAAGTTGACCGAGTGGGATCGGGCATTACCATACGTTCACACCGCCGCCGACTTGTAGCTTCCAAAGCGGCCGGAAGTCATCATCATTTTCAATGGAAGCTGGCTTTTCTCAGCTGCAAGGAGCATCAAATGCAATCGGCGTCACCAGTTTTGGCGTCAATTAGAAAGTCTGAAGAAGCTCAACTTTATGGTAATGAGCCGTGTACACGGTTCAGCGGCAAGCAGCGCGCAAACGCCAGCAATCTATCGGAACATATTACATTTTCACGCTGGCTGATTACTGGAGAAATACAAAATGTAAACTTTCCGCTTCTACCAAAACATTAGTTCGAGAAAATGGAAGAGAAGCTAATCATCGTCGCTGCTGTGATTCCTACTGGTTTCGTATCATTTATAACATGACGTTGTTTGCTTATGGGGCAACTTATGCAACTTTTATTTGAAAATATTTACGAATGTTCGTTTAAAGCTAGAATGCAATTCAGCTTCCTCACGGTGAATATCACCGATTTGACCGCAAATAATACTAATAATAGCTAACTATTTTCCGAACCAAATGTGACCAAAAGCGGTTATAAAAATGCTGTCATTATAAAAGGTTTTTTCAATGTATTGCTTGTTTTTGTCTGTTTATAACATTTCATGTTGTGACACTTCTATTCTCCCTGGCAACGTCCGAGCGTCCAAAGCATCAACAAGCTTCCCTGTACTTATTTGACAAGCCTCCTTGACGAGCGGCCAGAGCTTCTTTTGACGCTCAAGTTGGCAGCGGTGTGAACATACATTTATTCTGAGCTTGTGTGAATGAGTGGAGGCGGGGCTAGTGTACATATTCGTGAATCCATATATACTAAAATAAAGCAAGTTCAAATTTTAGATATAGATCATACCATAGATATAAGTACAAATATTTTTAAACCTTATCCAGTATTACAAAAAACCTGAAAAAGGTCATGAGGCCACTGTTTTAGGTTATTGTCATAGACAATGCAGTTTTCTCAAATTTTGGGACCCCAGTCCAGTCCCGCAAGCCATTTATAGCCATACTAGTTTTATAAGACCACAGTGAAGGCTTTCCCTATACACAAGCAGATGACGAGAAACTCAGATTTGTCTGTTGTGGAGAGCAAAGACAAGCTTTTCCTCTTTCATGCACAGACTTCAATTACGCTGCACCCCATTAAGTGGATGAGCGGCTCTTTATCGATCCTTTTAGATCTTTTTAGTTTTGCACATTTTAAAATCTTTTCCCTAAAATGATGGATACTTTCAGGCTTTTCCTCTTCAATCTGGGTTGAGACCAGCTGGACAAGATAAACACACACACACAATATACGATGCTGAGAACTTATCAGAACGGACAGAATATATGCTAACTTTAGTCCAAGTTTTGCATTCACTCTCTCTTTTACTCTCGATCCCTTCCTCTCTCCTTCTATCTCTCTTTTATCTCCCGCAGGGTGTGCTGTCTGGGATGAGAGCTCTCACAGCGAGAACATTTTTTCTCTCTATCTATCTCTCTCTCACACACATAGACACACACAGACACACAGACACACACTCAGTCGTAGGACTCTAGCATGGACCTATGCACTATTTTGAATAATATATGTTGACCGCAGGAGCAGCTCTAGAGAATCATCCTGTCTTTAGTAGGGTTGTAAATTTAGCAAGTCTGATCTCATGCTTTCAGGGCCACTGTACGCTTCATGCTGACGTTCAGATGGTGTTCACCGCAACTTTCAAATGAGATTTAAATAAAGATTCAGAGCCTTTATTCAAAGGTTTCTGATTAAGGAAATAATGTAGGTGTGTGTGGAGTGGAATAGCAAGACATCTCAAGGAAAATGTTGTTTGAGTCATAAAAACGGTGTATATGGCACAGGCTAAAGGCTGCTGGTGTTTCATAAGTGGCATTTCTAGGATGTTGTAACTCAGGATAATATTTCTTGCTTTACAGTTATATTACACCCAAAAATTCTCAATTATTTATTCTCCCTCATGTTGTTCCAAAATCACATGCCTTGAAACACAAAAGGAGAACTACGTCTGTTTAGAACCAAAAACACAAACGCTTTGTTTGTCCTTTTGGTCCATAATCACTCATTATAACTTAAAAATAAAGGTTATTTAATGGGATATGATTATTAAGAACCTTTAACAGGCCTGAAACCTTTCCATTGCACAAAATAGACAGAAGTTCATTTCACCAGTATAACGCCAAAACAAAAGCTTGACGATGTCTACTGTTTAAAAGTGAAAAATTTAAGACATAAATATTGCTTGCAGAGTGAAATAAAATAATTATTATAATCATGATTTTTTTGTGTATTGTATAGGAGAGTTTAAATATTTTTTTTACAACAGTAACATATTTATCTATTTTTTTAATGTATTGTTAATTAGAGTAACAGTAATAACAAATATCCATGCAGCCCTTTGTAAACTAATAAAAAAAAAGATAAAATATTTTATCTGTTTAGTTTCATGTGGTCTGATCTTTAACCAACATCAGAGAACCACAAGCATGCAAATGTGTCAATAATTATTAAAATATTAACTTCTATGGCATCACTGTGAAACCCCCCTTTAGGAGCCTTTAATTTTAAGAGAGCGCCTTGATAATTGTCTATGCCACACAGCTTTGGAACAACATGAGGGTGAGTAAATGACACATTTTTTTATTTTTGAGTGAAGTATCACTTTAATCTAATGAGCTTTAAAGCTTAAATTTAACGACTAAGGGGAAGCTTCAGTGTGAAATGACCTGTGAAATAAGATGCCGCTGTTTTCAGTAAACACTAATGATCACATAATCACCGATTTTAAGGGCTGACAGTTAAATTCATTGCTGATTAGATGAAAGACAAGGGGTCTGAAGCCCCCCTATAGGGACTATAATTTCCTATGTGATGTATTATCAAATAAAGGCCCTTGCGCAAATTCGGGTGTCCTTCCTTATAGAGCAGAAATTCAAGAAGTAATCACAAAGGCGAACATATACGGCTGTGCTAACCCTGTTTGATCTGTGTTAATCAATTCAAATCCAACACTTCCAAATGATTGGAATTAGGAATTCTATCTCTGGAATAATTAGAGCGTACTTTAAAAGACGCGGAGGGACCCGTGATTGTGTCCTTTCTGATTTGCCTATTACGACTACCTGATGGACAGAATAAAAACATCAGGAGCTGAGGAAGGATTTGGAGAAGCATGGGGGAGACATCAAAGCACAGATCTTTGAAAAGTAATGATTATCTCCCGAAAGCACTGACAATGAACATTCTCAGTTTCTAAAAGTAAGGTGGACATGTCTCCTCTAGTTATAATCTTTCCAGGCTCCTGCCAAAGCCTGCAATCTGGAGGAAACAGGAAAAACTCTGCTGCATTCGGAAGATTTCCCCTCTTAGACTTAGACGGGGGGCTACATAGCTGATTTGCATGTCTTTTGGCATTTCTACTCCTCATTTGGTATGAATGGGAGAGATTTGAAATGGGATTGTGAAATTCAGCCAAACAGCTGGTCCTGGGGAGATGCTAGTGATACTCAGCGTGAACCTTCTAGGAAGGAAGACACGTTTTGAATGATGTTCTCAGTCGGAGCCGTGACGCAGCTGGTTTTGCACGTGCTCGCCGGGACGCGGGTTTGAGTTCGCCCTGCGTCGTGTCCTGAACACAATCCCACAGGCTCTCCTTTCACCTTGCTGTCTTTGGTTCCTTCATATTAAATGGGAAATATGGATCAAAAGCATGAGGATTTAATTAAAAAAATAATCGTAATTTTAACGGTAAAATGCTACAGTGCAAAACTGTTAGTTGGTTAACAGAAAGTTTCCGTACTATATACGGTAAATAACTGTAATAGATCTCATGGTACATTTAATATAATTTTACTGTAAAATACTGTTAAATTTACCGTTTTTGAAAGTGAAAACGAGCAACTCATTGTATAATTTACAGTGAAAAAACATAGATTGACATTATCACAATTCCCTGTGACACTTCACATTTTATGAATTTTTGTTGAAATAACTATTGTTCCTCTTTTTTTGTACATTAGGGTTTATATTACATTTAATGTGGTTAAATTCATGTAAATAATCGTAATTTTAACGGTAAAATGCTACAGTGCAAAACTGTAAGTTGGTTAACAGAAAGTTTCCGTAATATATACGGTAAATAACTGTGATAGATCTCATGGTACATTTAATATAATTTTACTGTAAAATACTGTTAAATTTACAGTTTTTGAAAGTGAAAACGAGCAACTCATTGTATAATTTACTGTGAAAAAACGTAGATTGACATTCTCACAATTCCCTGTGTGACACTTCACATTTTATGAATTTTTGCTGAAATAACTATTGTTCGTCATATTTTTTTTGTACATTAGGGTTTTATATTACATTTAATGTGGTTAAATTAATGTTTATTGCATTTTTATCATTTCATGTGTGTTACCATGATGGTGTTTAATGTTTGTGTGAATGACACTGTGCAGCTTCTTTAAATACAACTCGTTAATGTAAATTTTAGGTTAATTCTGTAAAACCAATAACGCTGCTGCGTGCTACTGTATTTTTGACGGTAAAGTTCAGGAAACCACAGCTGCCGTTTTTTTTTGCCGTTTTATTTTTTACAGTGTACACATCTATACAAATCTCATTTAAAACATATGTTTAAGAAAGCAATCTAGAAATGTATTCTCCTTTTTATTTCATTCACTAAGTTGCAAATAGAATTCAAATAAATGGTATAATAAATTAATTCGTATACTGTATATATAAATACACATAAATATAGGCTAAGTATTTGTGAATTTTTTTACAACGTCACAGTTTTTCCCAATTGCTAAGACACATTTTCTCCCAACATTAAACACAAATCCATATTTTCAAACAAAACTCACCAAACCCTTGCTTCAAAACCATTTCACCTGTACTGTACTCAAAATCATTTCAAATCATACACACATGAACAATATAAGCACTACAGATAATTTATTGGACACTCCACCAATGAATTATACAATTATCTAGTACACAGTATAAAAAGTAAAAAAGTATTGTAATTGCAAAGGAGTTAGTTGAAAATAGTTTTTCTCAATTGCTTAACCACGTTTCTTGAAATGATGCCTCCTTTTCTTGAAACTCTAAACACAAATCCATAACTTCTCACCCAATTCCCCATGCTTATTTCCAGGCCAAGATGAAGCTCTCCACTCAAAACCATTCACTTTTGCTGAAAAACCAAACTTTGCCCTCACACACACATACACACACCCCTTTTGCAATCAGGAATAATTTTAAACCTCAATGTCTATTACAGTTTAGAACACAAACAGAGCACTACTTCATCCACTAGAGCAGTTTCTTAGTCTTCTGACAACAGACTTGCTCTCCTTCCCCTAGGCAGTCGTCTCTCAGTTCTGCACAAATACCAAATGTTAGAAGTACTTGGCTACAAATCAATTTGACAATTATGAGTTTGAGGGTGTGCAAGATGTGCCATGGAATTTACTGTACTTATATAGTACAATAGAGAAAGTACTCTCATCTAAAGTTTGCTTCTTTGTACTGTAATTATACTGTACGTGTGAGTCATACAAAAACTCAGGACAACTTCCCTCATGTTCATTCCTGCACAAGAACATGGTCAACTATAGTGCTTCATATTTCATCAAAACTAATATCATTTTACCCCACCCCTTCATTTTTCTTTCCCTATCCTCTTGCTCTTCGTCTCCCACCACTATTTCCCAAAGCACACAATCACCCGTGGCCTATTCATATTATCCTGATATTCTGATTGGTGTGTCATCTGTTTTTTTACTTAACGTTTACACATGGATAAATGTGTTATTTGAGTTCTCAGTGTCACACTTGGGGTGATTATATTGTGTACTTGTGTTTTCTGAATGAGAACACAGTTAAACCTTTGCAAAAGGGCATTTTTGTGTAGAGAAAAAGCGAAAATTGGAATGTGTGTGAAACAGGGTAAATGTGTTAAACGTTTTGTGAAACGTCTGTGTAGAACTGAATAAATGATTTGGGAAATTGGGTCAACTGAAGAGTAAAAACTATATTGTATTGTACTATAAACTGTAATTATAGTATTGAATAGTAGGCTACTGAATGTATGTATATTCAGCACATGCATTCTGTAAAAATACTGCAGTCAAACTGCAAAAGACAAAAAGGTCAAACAAATCTATAAATGAAAATACTCTCAAATACTGTTGTGCACCTGCTGAATCAAGGTCAATGAGAGATTGATTCAGCTTCAGCATCATGTCATCCTGCTGGCTCTGGCCTGAGGACTCTGTCCACATCACGGGCAATGTTGGGAAAATCCCTCTAGTGCCACACATCAAGCCTTGACAACACTATCCACACCTTGTCCTTTCTTATCCTCATCTTTCACACACTCTTCCTCTCCCTCTATTGTTCGTATCATCACTCAGTGTCACCTGTGCACTCTGAACCGGCTCATATTTTATACAGTTGGTTTGATCACATTATAAAAAACTAGTGCAAAATGCCCGTGGGGGAGTGGCCAGCGGCTAGAGCGGCAAAAGCCAATGTATGCTTCTTTTAGCGATATATTTAGAGATATCTTTTGCATTTCTAATCCAAACAACGTCAAACTCGGCACTGCACTTACTCGTGCACTGCACTTACAAGTTTGAGATCCATCAGGCTTACGGTTCGAGAGATATGCGATTGACAGACCGACACACACACACACAGACAGACGTTCCTGTAATTTATAGATAGATAAGTGTGAACAAAATTGAATTAGGGTAACACAGTCTCATCCCAATTCGTCACATAACTGACGTCTTGGGACGTCTTTTGACCATACGTCAATTTATGCCTTTTCAGGGCCCCCTTAAACGTCCGTAGATGACGATCCCGGGCCGTCATACAACTGACGCTTTACCTTTAACGTCAGTTAGGTGACGAGTTGGGTTTAGGGTTAGGTTTAGGTCTGGGGTAGAGTTAGGATCCGATAACGTCATCTACCGACGTTTAAGGGGGCCTAAAAGGCATATATTGACGTATGGTCAAAAGACGTCCAAGACGTCAGTTATATGACAAATTGGGATGAGACTGCGCTGATTAGGGTTGTGCAAAAATTAATTGCGATTAATCACATCCAAAATAAAAGTCTGTGTTTACATAATATATTTGTGTGTGCTGTATATAATTATTTTGTATATATAAATACACACACATGCATGTATATATTTAAGAAAATGTGTTATTCATATATAAAATATTTATAATGATATAATATAGATTATGTATATATATATATATATATATATATATATATATATATATATATACAGAATTTAAGCGCAAATAATTCTTAAATATATACATGCATGCATAGGTATTTATATATACAAAATAATTATATACAGCACACACAAATATATTATGTAAGCACAGGCTTTTATTTTGGATGCGATTAATTGCAATTACCTTTTGCACAGCCCTAATTTGAATCATTGTGTGTGAACGATGACAACTGTGTTGCAGTTGTGTTTAACTTTTGCCTCATGTCTTTAGTGATTTGAAACATTAGTATGGAAGCTTATGTGTAGCAATATTCAATTTGAAATGTAATATGCAAAATGACAATGCACTATATAAAAGGGCATTGCATTCTGTATTTAAATGTACATTTTATATTACCTTTCTAGAAATGTTTGGTGCAAAATGAAAATGAAATTACATAATTTACATTTGCCATTTCATACACTAGTTTTAATATGCATATTGAAACGCTTTATAAGTAGCAAAATGACTGTTTTCGTTCCTCGCTGCCCCATAAAGCTCTCGCTGGATCCTATCTGTACGTATGTACCTCCTCGCTTGACTAAGGCGCATTCTTTCGGGTTGCCATGATAATAAAAGTAGTATGCTTAAAAACTATCTCTGGCCAACATATTTTAAACACACTTTAAAGTTGTACAAAATATCCTATAATTAATGCAGTGCATGGACCAGAGTTAGTATGTAGGCTAATGGAAAGGCAGAACAAATGTATGTTCATAATGCTGCATTTGCATCTGAAATAAGAGAACATGTGTGTGTACCTTTCATAAATGCATTCATAAAGCCTAGTTTAAAAAACATTTAGGTGTGGGAATTTGTGTGTGTGTGTCATAAATATATCATTACGTGTCAAAGTGTGCGTGTGTTCATGTATGTGCATGGGGAGTAGACAGTAGAGAGTTCATCATAAATATGTGAATATACGACTAAAATGAGTATGCATGGCATGATAAATTATGTACTTGTGGGTGTCCAACTGAATAAATATCACTCTGTTAACAGTTCATGCACTCTGTGTCTTTATAAGCGTGTTTGTTAATGGAATAGTCGATCTTCTAGAAGTCAAACGAGAATCTCATAGTTTTATTGTAGTCCATTAAGTAACTGTGTGAAGATTTGGCAGATAGTGTGACACCAAAAATGACATGACCTCATTACAGAGACAAAAAAAACATTATTGATCAAGTTATATCAGCCATTATATTGTGCTAGCTTGTCTGAGACGTGGCCTGGCGGGTGGTAAATGCCTTCTAATGTGGGTGATCTGACGTTGAATCTAACTTGAGTCACGTGGATTTTGGAATTGTATCATAATGGCATGGCTTGGAGTCTTTAGCTGTCACAACTACAGCAAATGTTCATTTTATTTCTATAGGCTACACTAACTAGCGGCACAGATGCTGTTTTCTCTGAGTGCTAGGGATCCCAGCATGCACTGAGGCATGAATAAATAATACAGTTGCACTGTTTGACCGTTTGCCAGTTTTATTTGTATAGTTGAGTTCAGTAACTTGTTCTCTTGTGATTTCAGGCTGAGTTTGTTCCTTTATTAAAGCGATCGGCAGAGTGTTTTCCTTTCCGTGTTTGTCTGTGTGTGGCATTTGATGAGCGCTGTTTTGTGTAATGAATGCTCATGTGACATTGTCAGTACTGTAAAACTGCAAGTGCTTTACTCATATGTGCATTCATTATGGGAACCATTATGGCGACATTTTATGTTAAGCAATAAAGCATTTAAAGAAAAATAATGATGTAGATTAACTAAGAAATAAACTATGAAGTAAAAATAGACAGATGCGGACATACACTCTTAGAAAAAAGGGTTCATTGGGGTTCTATATATGAAGCATAGGGTTCTTTACTCGACTCCAAATAACCTTTTATGCTAAAAAAGTTTCCATTAATGACAAGAAAGAACCCTTTTGGCACAAAGCTTCTTTATAGGCTATTATTCATTCATATATTACATTAATTCTGCAACATTTTGTAGATGTAATTTAATTATTGTTTATTAAACTGTTGTAGTAACTTAATATCACATTTTAATCAGGAGAAAAACTTAAATGGCACTCTTCGTGTGATATTGATTAACTACATAAAATGATATAAATATATACATTTTCTAACTCCCATATCTTGAATTTTGTGATCATTTGCATGCATTCATAAATACATTTTCAGGGTCTTGATGTTTGTCAATAATATGATATTTAATCCGGAAAGGACAAAACAAATGATAATGGATGAACCCAGAAGGTTCCATTTAGAACCTTTTTCCTGGTTACAAAGAAAAGGTTCTTTGTATAGAACCTTTTAGGGGTTCCAAATATGAAGTGCTGATAGAACCTTTTAAGGTTCTATATAGAACCTTTTCTTCTAAGAGTGCAGAGCATAATAGAGCTTTAATTATTATTATTACTATTATAATTATTTAAATAAACCATTCAGTTTATAGCAAATGATGTGACCAGTGTTATTTAGACACTAATATAGTATTCACATTTTTTAGTTTTCAGTTTAATTTTAGTTTAGTTTTATTCATATTTATCAAAAAATTGCCTTTATTATTTATATTACAAAATAATAGTAATAGTTTTGGTTATCAATAACAACACTTTACTGGACAGGCTAAATGTAGACAAACGCATGAGTTCTGCTACTCAAACACCGATAATCGTTACATTAAAAAATGTACCTCAGTTTGAATGGAAATGACACTTCTGTCTATCACAGATCAGTTCAATAAGCGAATCTTCTACAATGGTGCGTTGTGTTGGATTGGCAGCGTTCATTCTTTTGGTTAGCGACAGAAGAAGCCTGCTGGTCTCTACACCCTCTTCCAACTGCCGTCAAGTTGCATATTACACCCACACACTCTCAGCCTCTTTGTTTTTTTTTCCATCCAAATGTCTTCCAAAACCCCAAAGTAATCCCAAACCCCTTAATATATGTTTAATGAGTTAGCAAGACGGAACAACCTCTAACTATAGTACAGTAATTGCCCACTGCCAATTAAAGGAGGACAGGCTCCCCTCGGGTCTGATTTCTCACTGGGTTTCTGCTCGTTGCTCTTCTCTATGGGAATCAGTCCTCCCACAGGTCGCTTAAAGGTACCCTACGGCATTCTCCGAGGGCTCAGACCCAGCATTCTGTGAAGTTTGCTCTCTGACAAGATCCATTTGAAGATGCATTGCAGAAGGAAGAAATTTAATAATGCATGCAGTAGAATTGTTGGAAACCATCAGTGTAAGCTGTTGTATTGAACTAGACATCCGGCTGAGAAGGTGAAAGATCTATGATGGAGATGGAAAGCTGCTCTTCTAGCATAACAGGAGAAGAGACTAACTAACTAAAGGTGGCATCCAATTGGCTCGAAACAACTTGATTTATCCAAAATCTTTTCGCTGAAATCTTCTATTCTGTCGAAGTGACTAAACGACTGCCTTTCTTTTAATTTCCATGTCGCACAAAGCTTGCTGAAATGTGAACGGGAGCAGGGCCTCAACATAAACAAGTGTATATGGAGTAACTTTATGCCGTGAACGTTTGTGATTGTGTATTTGTCCCTTCGGGGCTGTTAAATGTTCACGCATGGCTTCAGTGAGAAGATGATTTACAGTCAATAAACAGACTGTTCTGTCCTCGCTTTCTTATTTTAATAGTCATTTAAAATATGGAAAAATCCCAGAAAAGCATACATCACTAAATGATGTTTGGGGAAAAGGCTTAAATGAGATCCGATCATGACATAGCAACAGCGGCTCAACCAATGACATGGATTTAGGGCGGGGCCATCTGTTTGCTGACCAATGGCAGACAGAGTGTTCAGGATTTCGCAATTACTTTTGGTGAAAATAAATAAGATCAATACTGTTTTTGTGCCAAATAAATAGAGATCTGACTGCACCCTAAAAGACTATTTCTTTAAAAAGTTTGATCAGTTGATTTTTTTTAAATGTTTTTGAGTCTGCATTTATTTGATTAAAAATACAGTAAAAAAACAGCAATATTGTGAAATATTATTAAAATTTAAAATAAGTTTTTTATTTGAATATATTCAGCCCGTTCTATGAGACGCAGATATATATGGGCCAAAAGGTGCCCCCTAGTGGTCTAACCCTAATCCTACCCCACACCTAAACCTACCCATAACGTAAGCATCATCTAACTGATGCTAAACGGTGCCATGTGCGTCGGATTTAAACGCATGGTCAAAAGCGTAAGTTAGATGAAGCCTTAGGATAAGAATGCGCTGATATATTTTAAAATGTAATTTATTTCTGTGATGCCAATGCTGATTTTTCAGCATCATTCCTCCAGTCTTCAGAGTCACATGATCCTTCAGAAATATGATTTGGTGTTTTAGAAACATTTATTACTATGTGGACATGTTTTCCTTTTTAGGACTCTTTGATGAATATAAAGTTATAAGATAGCAGCATTTATTTAATTTAGAAATCTTTTGTAACATTATAAACTGTCATTTTGAACAATGTGATGCATCCTTGCTGAATAAAAGTATTTACAAAAAATCTTACTGTCGCCAAACTTCTGAACATTATTGTGGCTTTTCAAATTATAAGGATATGAATTCCATACTTGTGACAAAATGGGACAGGATTGAAATAACAAATAAATAACTGTGGGTTATTTTTTCTACTCACCCTCATGTTGGTCCAAAGTTGATTCATTTTCTTTCCTCTGTCGAACATAAAAATCAACATTAGACCCCAATTACTTTTATTGTACATACATAAAAACACAAATTTTCTTTTCAAAACACCTTATTTTTTGTTTTCCACAGAAGTCAGAAAGCCAGAGAGGTTTGAAGGTGAGTAAATGACATAAGTTTATGGGTCAAGTGGCCCTTTAATAGTTTAAGCATGGACATAACATATAGCCAAAGCTATATTTTCTATATTGCTTTAAGAGTGTGCAAAGCTACTCTCGAACTAGCTTCTGCTATAAAAGATGGCACATTAAATATGTTCATTACTACACTGGAGTAGCAAATGTTGTTCTTAGAAGACAAAGCCTGTATAAAACTACCATGTAAAGCAAATTCTTGAAGTTAAAGGACCTGCCTCTTCAAATACACATACACACTCTCACATTAAGGTCAACACCTGTCAAACTAGCAAAAATGTGCTGCAAAACTACCGACAGCTTGAGTAGCAAGTGTGTGTTCTCATTCCGGGTCTGTCGTCAGGTTGCCCTACTTAAGTGTGTGTCTATGCGTGTGTGTTTATGGGCTACTGTTACAGACCAACTGGAAACTTTGGTCCATCTGTTACTAAAAATGTGTTCTCTCCACAATTAGGTCTAATGGAGATTCCCTGGTAGAGAAGTTCTAAGTGCCGACCTCGTCCCAAGCCTATTAAAACCTGCTAAAACACTCACGCACACACCAACAGAGGTAATTAACTGTGACCAGTGCTTCACATTCTTCAAATTACTGATAGACCTTTATTCCGTCCTGTGCCCAAGGAACGGATCCACACAGAGTAGGTAAGTCTACTAAGTGAACTAAAAGTAAAAAATTATTCAAGGGTTAGACATCCGCCTCCCTGGAGAGCAATTAGAGAGACTTAAAGGGTATTTAAAGAAGAAATCACAGGGCGAGTTTTTGAGAAAGATATAATCTGGATCAAAAGTGAATTACTTGACTGGATATTTCCAATTTATAATGACATTTGAGGAAGTTAAAAAGTCACTTTTCTGCTTCCCACACACACACACACACCGAGCCACAGTGCTTTAGCTAGGATGCATATTCAACTTTGGCCTGGGTTGAATAGATTACATTGATCAAATAATACAAATTATAATAATAATAATAATAATAATAATTTGTATCATTTGGGAGGTTGGCGAGGCCTTAGTACTGTTTTGGACTCAAAGTTATGGTAAGGACGTAAGATGTTCGAAACACACTAAGGCCCTGTTTACACAAAACGCTCGCAGGTGAAAACGTAAAAATATTTATCGGATGTGCCTTTTTATCGGACGGCGTTTTTGAGGCTTTAAAAAGGCATTTGCACGCGAATTTCCCACACAAAACGCTCGTCTAAACGCAGAATAAAAAGTGATGACGCAACGCTTCTTTTGCGTTTTCTCTTCAGAATCGTTTCCGTGTAAACATAACCTAAGCAGTTGACCAATCACAACACACTGGTTCAGCCGACCAATCAGAGCACATTGCACTTTTTCGGAAGGAGGGCTTTCCTTTAAATTGAATATATAAAAATACAAAACAGTTATTACTTCACAATAATGTTAACTGTATTTCTGAATAAATGCAGCCTGGGTAAACATAAGAGACTTCTTTCAAATCCATTCAGGTAAATCTTTCTGACTTACGAGGATATGATTTCCAAATTTGTGACAAATGTGACAGGACTGAAATAACGACCCAAAACATCATCTTTTGTTTTCCATCGAAGAAAGCCATAGATGTTTGCAACGACATGAATGTCAGTAAATTATGACAGAGTGGCCCTTTAATAGAATTGACCTATGGCTAAGCCACGCCCCCAAACGCAATGAGCCAATCACAGTGCACATTACTAACCCATTGCTAATGTTTATATCTGTTCTAAGTTAAGTCAACAACGTATTTGAACGTTATCTTTAACATCTCTAATGTAACGTTAGCTGCCATAGCGCCTGTACCAGAGTGTTGACTGTCCAAATGAGTGGAGGGGGCGTGGCTTAGCCATAGGTCAATTGACCATTGAAACCCCATATCTAAATATCCGGTGGTCTATGGTGATCCCCAATGTCTGTGTATCAGTTCTGGCCCTGGTACTTCAGGCATGAAATATTTAGTTTTTGCAAGCTCAGCACAGCAGTAAGCTTTTCTAATGAAACTTCAGGCACAAATGGGACAGTTTTCTGAGAATAACCCATTTGCAGAAACTGATGTACTGTTAGGCACGATCTTGAAGTGCTGGAAACAAGCAAACAAAAGTTGTCAGCCCATCTAACATCAGCGTATGTCCTAATGACCCAATATGTTTTTAATTGAGATGTTCTTTGTGTGTTGTTTCTGAAGTTTGGTCCATGGGTAGTCAGGATGTCAAGATGACATCATCGCTGCAGCCCACACTCTGACAAGTCAACACTCAGGAGATGCATATTAAATGTTGAGATATCACATTAAAAAATAAATATATAACACTCGCCATGAATTAAACATTAAGGGGGCCACCTGTGTAATGTTCCAGACTTTCAACTGTCTTGTCATCCCCAACTCTCTCTCTCACACACACACACACACACACACACACACACGAGAGAAACTAGGTCTTTGCATCTACTGCCAGCAACATGAAATGCCCAGGAAAACAGGAAATGTTGCTTATTTATCCCCAAAATGCACAAGAGAGAAGCTAGAACAAGCAAGCGTAATGAAGTGAATAAATTCTTTCCATTTTAATAATAACAGCTCTACAAATAATGGCTCATGTTTTTTTTTTCCATTATCCAATGCACTCTATGGTGTACGCAGTCTAATGGTGGCACCTAAACATACTGAGCACATTTAAAGCTGTAAAATTCACAAAACAACATCATATTAAAGTCTGTATCAAAGAGACTGAGAATAATCCGATTTCCCTCGTGTGTTACAAGCAGACGGTTGTTAATTGTGTCCAGCTTACTCCGTTTCTTAAGTTGATGTTAAAGATGATGAATATTGATAAGGAATGAGTAATAGTTGAAGTAACTAAGGGAGGGACTGCCGCCTATACCGTTTTGTATTCGTTTATGTTATTATTATTAAAGTGTGTTAAATATTTGCCAGTTCCCTTCCCTTCTTCCCATAATAACATACCTTTACTAAGTATACTGTAAAATATAATTTGTTATTCAAATAGCTACTAGTTTCTTTTTGTGTAATAAATTTAATAGTATATGTAAATCTTCGAACAAATATTAACTATTGGATTTTTAACTACATGATTTATACATGTCCAACACAAAATCACTTAAATTATATTTCAGAGATTTTATTAAGGTAATGCTTAACTGAATTAAATAATGTATAATATATTTAATATATATTTATTGCAGATATTTACATATGACCACGATACATTTAATGTTTTAATAAGATAATGCCTTATTCTTTATTAAAAGCAGTCTGTTTACACCTAAATGCGTCGCAACGTGTATTGTCGTCTAATTTATACGCAAAAATTATTTTTTACGTGCATATGAGACGCAGTTTTTCACATGCATTTGATACGCAGTTCATTTGCGTGTAATACACACGCACCCCACACCACTTAATTCTACCCAAACGTATAATACACACACACCCCACCCCACACCTAAACCTACCCTAACCAACCAATGTGTATCATATGCACGTAAAAACTCACTTTAGCGTATAAATTACATGACAATACACATGCGTGCTATAAAGATGCATTTGGTGGGATCGGGTTGTTATAAGACACTATAATAGTATTTTAATGAAATTAGACAACCTAATTAATAAGCTCTTATTAATCATGGCTGAAAACCATTGACAGGCACAGACCTGGTTTCACAGGTAACTTACATAAACAGATATTTTGCATTATAGCCGTTACTACTTTGTGTATTATTCACAATTTGAATACTATATCGACCAATCCGCATCCAGGATATCTATGTTTTAAAATAAATTGCTAATTTTAGGAATGCGCCAATTTTTAAATTCAGGCTAATACAAAAAAGCCAACATTTACAACAATGAACTGAATTATTTGACGTGATATGCATCCTTCATGGCCAAAAATAACCGAACAGTTTAGCAAAATGTGCTTGCTGAACTTTAACAGCTGCTATTCTTCTGGGAAAACTTTCTACAAGATGTAGGAACATGACTGCAGGGATTTGCTCCCATTCAGAATTGAGCATCAGTGAGGTCAGATACTGATGCTGGGTGATGGGGTCTGGCACACTGCCGAATTCATCTCAAAAGTGTTCAGTAGGATTCAGTTCTGGGCTTTGTGCGAGTTCTTCCACACCAGACTCAGCAAAATGCATTGTGAGTTGTCATGCTGGATGAGAAACATGCTTTATTCTGCCTAAAGTCAAGTTACCTTCATTTATATAGCGCTTTTAACAATATAGATTGTTTCAAGGCAGCTTTAGAGTGATAATAGCAAATTAAAGTTCACAGCAGCTCTAGAATAAAGTTATTGTCCAGCTAAAGTTAATTTTGATTGATTCACTTCCATCACAACAATCATTAGTTATTAACTTAGGGGCCGCTAACACGACACCATTCTAGAAGAAAACCCTTAATGCGATCTCAGCCCACTCATTTGCACAAAACAATGCCTGGTCTCTCGAGAACACAAAAAAATAAGAATAAAACAAGACCGCATGGCTACACACACATACACTATATTGCCAAAATGTTTGGGACATCTGCCTTTATATGCACACGGCACTTTAACGACATCCCATTCCTGAACCGTAGGGTTTAACATGGACTTGGCCCACCCTTTGCAGCTATATAAGCTTCAACTCTTCTGGGAAGGCTTTCCACAGGTTTAGAAGTATGAGGAGTATGGGAATGTTTGACCATTCTTTCTAGAAGTGCATTTGTGAGGTCAGGCATTGATGTTGTACAGAGAAAGCCTGGCTCTGTTTCATCTTAAAAGGTGTTCAATCGAGTTGAGGTCAGGACTCTGTGCAGACCAGTCAAGCTCCTTCCCACCATCCTCGCTCATCTATGTCTTTATAGTCTGTGCTTTGTGCACTGGTGCGCAGTTATGTTTGAACAGGAACATCTCCAAACTGTTCCCAAAAGTTGGGAGCATGAAATTGTCCAAAATGTCTTTGTATGCTTAAGCCTTAAGAGTTCCTTTCACTGGAACCAACAAAAGGGTTGAAAAACAACCCCACACCATAATCCCCCCTCCACTAAACTTTACACTTGGAACAATGCATTCAGGCAAGTACTGGCAACCGTCAAACCCAGACTTGTCCATCGGATTGCCAGACAGAAAAGCGTACTTTAAACCACTGGATCCAACACTGGAACCTTTACACCACTGGATGCAATGCAATTGGACCAATCAATCCAATTGCATTGCACTTGGTGATGTGGTGCAGCTGCTCGGCCATGGAAACCTATTCCATGAAGGTCTCTACACACTGTTTTTGAGCTAATCTGAAGGCCACGCAAAGTTTGGAAGTCTGTAGCTATTGACTCTGCATGCAGAAAGTTGGCCTACCACTTTGTGGCTGTTGTTCCCAATTGCTTCCACTTATAGTTGACCGTGGAACTTTAATATTGCACATATGGCGACCTATCACGGTAGCACACTTGAATTCACTGAACTCCTGAGAGCGACCCATTCTTTCACAGATGTTCGTAGAAGCAGTCTACATGCCTATAGGTGCTTGATTTTATACAATCAGGGCCATGGAAGTGATTGGAACACCTGATTTCAATGATTTGGAGGGGTGTCCCAACACATTTGGCAATATAGTGTATCTGAATATATGCAGCAGATATATCTGAACCTGTTAATACAGGTTCAGATAAAGTGGGTGTTCACATTTTGGCCATGCAATGTGTTTATCAGACACCCTTCAGGCTTACCATTGGAAAATGCATCCATTTATGTCAATTCCATTTCACAGAGTATTACTCTTTTATTGTATTGAAATTGAATTTCATCACGTTCTGCTTGACGGGATGTCTAATGGCTATATTTTTAATCCAAAGATTTTGACTTCTGCCTCCACCCGTGATCTCACCTAAAATAACACTAATTTGCATGCATTTGCATAAATTGTTCCCATTTGGCGTGTTTTTCAGTCATAACTTGGCTTTATTTGTGTCTCTCTCCCAAGTGACTTTATGAATGAACATGTTCTCATAGACTAGAGTGTATTTGCAGTTAAACACGCAATTGGGTTCACATGCAATATATCAGGTTTAATATAGTTTAATTTGATTCATTTTAAAAGGCCTCCAAATGCAATGTGAAATAACTTGCACTGCGCATGAAGCCTGTATGTATATTGCATTATAATGGGATTCTTAATGTACTCATGCAATGTACTCATTGTGCATTATAATACATCTTACAATCATTTTATAGAAATCGTAATCATCTTTTTAATATAATTATGACCACAATCATCTACATGTGTAAATGCATATGATTCACGTTCAACCAACACATATATCATTACAAGCTGTATTATATGGCATTATGAAAATCTTTAAAAATGGTTCAAATAATTAACATGGTTTTATTAATCATCAATGAAAGGCAATGATAAGACCAACGTGCCATAGACGCAGTTAAGTGAACATATTTTTCCGTTCTTATTTCTGTATTATTCACAACTGAAATGCTGTATGCCAATCAGGATCCAGGATATCTGTTTTAAAATGACTTTGTTATTTAGGATTCTGGCTGGTACACAAAAGCCGACAGTAATTCTCATGTTATGCCCAATGGCTGCAGGGCATAAGACTGGTTGCCCACTGAAGCTAAGCAGGGTTGAGCCTGGTCAGTACTTGAATGGGAGACCTCCTGAGGAAAACTAAAGGCTGCTGCTGGAGAAGGTGTTAGTGAGGTCAGCAGACGGTTACTGTGTGGGTCCTAACGCCCCAGCATAGTGACAGGGACACTATACTGTGAAAAAGCACCAGCTTTCAGATGAGATGTTAAACTGAGGTCTCTGTGGCCAATAAAAATCTTATCGCACTTCGCTTAAAAAGTGTAGGAGTGTACCCAGCAGTGTCCTTGCTAAATTCCCTTCATTGGCTTTTATCAATCATAGCCTCCTAATAATCCCCATGCTTTGAATTCTCTCTTTAACTCGCTCTCCTCTTCCAGCAACGCTTTGGATGTACAGCAGTACTGAAAGCTATTAAATATAAATATCTATAAATAGCTCTATATAAATTACATTATACATGTTATGATTCCTAAATGCATTCGTAGCATATATACCAACTGATTATAGTGTTACATATTTATTTGTTAAAGGGATAGTTCACCCAAAAACGAAAATTCTGTCAGTATTTTCTCACCCTCATGTTGTTCCAACCCCGTAAGACCTTCATTCAGAACACAAATTAAGATATTTTTGATTAAATCTGAGAGCTGGATCACTCTTCCATACTAGTCCATTGGCTTCTTGAGGAATTGAAACTTGCCGGCCTTGAAAAGTAATTAAAGACATCGTTAAAATAGTCCAAGTGACTTCAGTGGCTCAATCTTAACTTTATCAATCGACGAGAACACTTTCTGTGCGCAAAAAAACAAACAAAAATAACGACTTTATTTCAACTGTTCATTCCCTTCTCTCTAGGCCTCAGAGTCAGGTTACTAGTTTAACAGCGTATGATCTGTTGTTGTACGTCACATGCATCACACACATGACCAGCGTTCGGCCAATAGAGAGCCTACACGTGACATAGCTCTACGCTATCACACTACGTTAACTGACGAGAATGAGAGAAGGAAGTGAATAGTTGAAATAAAGTCATTATTTTTGTTTGTTTTTGTGCACAAAAAGTGTTCTCGTCATTTGATAAACTTAAGATTGAGCCACTGAAGTCACTTGGACTATTTTAACAATGTCTTTAATAACTTTCGAGGCCGGCAAGTTTCAATCCTCAAGAAGCCTATGGACCAGTATACAGGAGTGATCCAGCTCTCAGATTTCATCAAAAATATCTTAATTTGTGTTCCGAAGATGAACGAAGGTCTTACAGGGTTGGAACAACATGAGGTGAGTAAATACTGACAGTATTTACATTTTTTGGTGAACTATCCCTTTAAGACAAAATAGTTTAGAATGTTAAAAATATGCTTTACATGTTATAAAATCTTCTAAAAAATTCCATTCATTTTATTAAATAAATAGTTAAGAATATGATGAAAGGTAATCAAAATCTAACGATAAGTGCAAATGCACAATTAAAAATATCCAATATCTCTTAATATCAGCCAAAAAAAATGGTGTAAAATGCAAATCAGGACTTAATTGTAATTAACTGGTTCGTAAAAGTTAATTACATAAGTTACATATGAAAGAAAAAAAAACAAATGTCTGCTAAAACAGTGACTGAAATTTAACACTACGAAAATTGACTAAGAATTTGATTACGGATCAGGAAAAGGCAAACTAACCCTTTAGAATAATGTGCACCGACAAACCGTTCACAGTAAGACCCAGAACTTAATAGGGTCAATTTTCAAACGTGCACTGCCTCCAATATCCTGTACTTTGATTTGCCACATAATGTGACATGTGGAAATTTGGTCACACCGCATATGGAGGCCTGGAAGGAAGTCTCACACATCTATCTGAAACACACGCACGCACACACACACAATCATAAAAGGTTACGATTCTGAGAGTGGAATTAGAAAAGAGAAACCCTTGCATGGTGTGCCACGTGTGCAACGCTCCCCTGCTCGGCCGAGCGTCATCCTCTACCTCCTTCCTCTCTTCCTCCCTCCCTCACTTGCCTCAAACTATCTTCCTCTGTATTTTTAGTATTGAAGAGTAGGCGTCACGCCCTTATGAATTTTCATGGGTTCTTCTATGTGTAGGCAGAGCGCGCTCTTCTGGCAAAAGCTCAGAAATACTCACTCACAAATGCATGCACACAAACATACACTCATTCTTTCGAAACTGCAACCCAGAAGAAACTCATCATCCTCTCCTGTTTGGCACAAACACGCACACGTATACACCCACCACCACAAGAGCGAGATACAGTACACACCTAACACTACATGAACATTCAATGTCTCACAGTAGATTAAGCCAATAAGAAATGACTATCTAAAAATGGATAGATCTGGGTCTCTCGCTTTCCTCGCAATCCCCCACACAGACCTTCAGAGGAAAAAAATCCCTTGACTCTTTACGAGCGCCATGTTAGTGACATGATAATACAATGTTAATCGGGTTTTCGGCGGTCGCACTTCAGAGATTTATTCGGATTCATTGACCTCTCGGTTTAAGCTCACACGTATGTGCGCTCACACACTCGCACGTTGATGCGTAAAGCGCCACACGCGCAATTACACGCATCCTGAACTTCCACAGTACTTACTGACAGCAATCCAGCGTATGAAAGTCATGTGTGAGTGTACATGCTAATCTGTGAGCATATTATAGCAGTTCTTTTGCTCAAGGGGATATCACATGCATCCACATTAGGGGCATAATTATGATAATCTCTTCAATTTGATTCATTTAGTGGCATTATTTTTTTGACATGTGCTTGAATGTGTGTAAGTAATTAGTATCTCCAGATTCTCTCTCTCTGATATGCATCCATGTAAACGTGTGTGCAGTCTTACTGTAGGCTATAATGTTGTGCAAATGGATAATGTCATGATTAATTAGATTAGGATAAATTGACAATAGAATAATGTCCATGTATTTGAGGGTGTTTGTTTAAAGCAGCTAAATGAGTATAAATTATGAAAACTTCTCTGATAGACTCGTCTCAGGCTCACCACAATACATCTGGACCTTTTAGCCCAGTGATGAGTAAAAGTAATGCTTTCACCCGTGTGCATCACTAAACACACTATGACACATGCATACACACTGCGAGAGAGACAGATTTCTGGAGAGGGAATGTATGGAGGCGTTTGGTCCTTGATGTACATTAAAACATAACAGATATTATAAATATAAGTGTCAAAAGCACACACAAAAAAAGTATAAAAACAACAGCTCAAATATAAGGATGGAGAGAGGAGAAGACAGATGAAATACAATGAACTTAATAAAAGTAAAATAAAATAGGTTCATTTAATATAATAAATAAAATCAGAAAAGAGTCTTCTGAAAAAATGTGTACACTACAGTCACTGTAAAAATGAACGCGCTTTATCTAATCAAAAAAATTGTGGCAAAAGATTACAAGCAATATTATTAATTAAATTTAACTATAGAATTGAGTAATAATTAATCAAATTAATTCATTAAAAGTTAACCATTTAAAATAAGTACAACTTTTTTTAAGTATCTTTAAGTCACCATTATGGTGCTCAGTGTGTCTTCATTGTTGGCAATATAAAATAAAGATAATATAAAATAATTAATCTTTGACGTCTGTCTGTTATTCAGATATATATATTTTTAATTTTCTGGTGTAAACTTTACTCATTTTAAATGGTTAACTTTTAAGGAATATTTTGATTAAGTATTACTGAATTCTAATATGTTCAATTTAATTAATAATATTGGTTGTAATCTGTTGCCACAATTTTATTGATTTTACTGTGTTATCATTCATTTAAATTATGAAATTAACCAAAAGGAAAATTAGAAATATTGCCTTTGCAGCTTTTAAAATAAATAAGTTGAAGTATTAAAATTATTAAAAACAAAAAAATTAAAAAATTAAATGTAACAGCCCCAAAGTAACAAATAATAGGCCTATGAATACAACTGTCAAAAGTAAAATAAATAAGACAAAAAGAAAAGATCAAATAAAATAAAATAATACTAAATGAAAGTATGCCTATCTATAACTTCAAGCTGTGCTATATTGATAGATACGTTTTGTCCACTTCATTAACACAGTAGGTATGCTTTGTATCAGTTATATGGGCTGAAATTCATTATAATGCTGCAAGTACGGCCTAAAGTGTGTCAAATGACAACCCAAGTCATTGTAAATTATAGCATTGAGAATCAAGCGGTTCTGTAGTACACTTACATCTGCCCATTGAGGTTCTCGCATGAAGTGCATTCCCTGCCATTAAAGTGCTCTCAAGAAATAGTAGGCCACAACTGTTGAAATCTGTAAAGCATGCAAAGTGGTCTTTAAGCCTCATGAAAAACAATGATAGAGAAATAAAACTAGAAATTACCACAGTCCTTTATTTCAGACCAAAGGGTCATAATGATAAAACATAATGAAACATGCAGAAATATTTTATAAATAACCATTATGGAGAAAAAATGTTAAGAAATATGTCTGCACATGTATTATATGGTACAATTATATGATTATGTATTATATGGTAAAATTCATCCAAAGGCAAGTGAATGCTTTTTAAAGCCTTCTAAAATTGCTAAACAAGTCTTAATAGCCTTTTTCTGAATTTTATCACATATTTGATTTGAGAAAAAAATTTAATTGGATTTTGAGTAACATTTTGAATATAAATAGACTTTTTTTAATCAATTTAGCTGTATGATTCTGTAGAACTCACCTTGACCGCATATTAAAATGCTAATAAATAAATAATTTTAAAGCTGAAGTGTGTAATTTCTGTGCCAACAAATGATTATTGTGAAAAATAATTGTATTAAAACAGGTTTCTTGAACTCTCACCATATTATTGGATGGATTACCATATTATTGGAGTCATTGTTGGGGTGTCAAACATTTCTGACTCGTTTTATATGAATTTATGAATCCTAGTAATAGTAATACTATAGTGCGGCATTCAGAGCATTTCTTATTTCTCTGAGCCAATTGTTGTGTCTATGAGATGCCAGATTTGTCAGGGTCTATTGGCAACTTCATATTACAGAATAAAAATGATAAAATCCAATGCAAAGTTGTTTTGAAAGATCTGCCAAAAGCCCATCATGTATCGACATCATTTTGTTTTGTTTAAATGGGCTAAATGTTTCTCTGTAACAACATGACCAGGATTATAGCAGATGCAAATGTACTGTATTGGTGATTTTTATTTAATTTTGCTGCAGATCAGTCAACATTAAATATAGGTATACTTTAGTTACTGATACGACCAATATGTTCGTCTTTGTTGCATACAGAGGTCCTCACAGAGGTCTCTTTCATTTGAGCTATGGGCACAAATGATAAACCACAAATCATTTGAATTATTAAGGAGAGCTGAAAGTCATTTTTTTGGTTCTTTCTGGTAGTGCTTACAATTTTCATCTGATGGACAATAAATTTGGCAAAAACTTTCCTTTGACATTGAAGGAGGGACCTGAGCCAATCTACAGACAGGAATATCACATGACTTGTGTCAGGATGCCATTCAGAAACCACTCACAATAGCCTAAAAGACATTATGGCCCTGCTTTTTGCATGGATAAGCAGCACACAAGATTCCCTGTTTGGTATTTGACAAGTGCTAATGTAATTAGCAATTTTCCAGTGATTATAAGTAAGCTGATTAACTTGGAAAAAAAAACAGTGTAGTGCATTACAATTTCACATCAAGCTTCATTGTAAGGCAAACATCCATTGTTATGCTCTCTTGACCAAAATATGGGAAGAACTACCTTTTAGCTTGACTACTCTGTCTGCCAACCTGTCAGTTTGATCTTTTGATTTACTTGCATTGTTAAATTTCACCTAAAAGAATAAAACATACTGTTACTGGTCAGTCAATAACCTAAATAGTCTCAAGTGACAGTAAAATATACATTTAAAGGGAAACTTTGAAAAATGGAAGCGGTTACATCTCACCATTACCATTTGACTTGAAAATATTCTTCTTCAGTACATAAATGACTTGCTGTCTGTTAAACAACCTGCTGGAAAAAACATAAATAGGAAAATAAATAAAACTTTCTCATCCAGTGAAATGAATGCATGTCAAAACAACACAAATAATGAGACCAAATAATATGTTGCACTCATTTGGCTATCTGTTTTAAGCTGACACTCTCAGGTCTACAATTTCTTTTTTTATGACAAATTTAGATTCCACAAGGGTAGGAATTGTAATACAGAGCAATTTTTGTGAGAAATGAAATGCAACATTATCATAAATTAACATTATTACACATTATTATTCAATTTTAATATAATCAATTGTAGACAGGGGATCAAGCAAGAGTAAATTAGTCTAAAATTGCATAATGGAAGTGATGCAATGGATGTAAAACAGCTCAATGTGCAAATAGATTTATTCAGACGGTCAAATCTACCTGTAAATACAAACTCATACTGGTTGTGTGTAAACCACTACAATCTAACCACAACCCATCTACTCTTGACATTGAAATATCCCACGGTGTCTTAGATCTGGATGATGTTGTCTACATTCAGATGTTCACAAGTGAGATGTTGATGCACACAGACAAGGCCTTCTCCATGGAGGCTGATCTGAAATATGAATATGCTAGTATTTCGTAGACATTAATGAGGTTAAAAACAAACAGCTAATTTGAATATTTCTTGGGAGTGTAAACACAAGAATGCCAGTCCGGAAACATCGGCAGAACCAAAATGGTTGAGGCAAGCGTGTAGCATATGACAGACTAACCTTACACACTTTTTTATTTTCAAACTGTGTTCGTGTGATAATTCTACTGTAAATACACCCTGAAATGTTCCCCTCACTTGCTCCAGACACAGCATTTACTGAAAACACAGCAAAGAAAGTTGATCCAGTTAACATTTGGTCATACGACAGTTTTATGTTTGTATTCAAATCAAAATGAAAAATCACATCTGAGATGAATCCATATTTTCACATTCACAGTAAACATATACTCCCATTCACATCAAAATCAAAAGGAACAATTCTAAAAGTTTGACCATAGAGAAGATTAACATGCTGCTATCTTTTTTTCTTTTAAATATATACGCAATTAAATCACATTAATAAATTAATTCCACATGTATAACAATTCATAAAATGAAAGGAACTAATAATAAAACTCAGGAAATTTCATACATAAATATAATATTGCAACCTGATATTGTGCATATCGCTGGAACGACCATTATAATTCAAAACAACCAAAAATATTTGTGAAGTATGATTTTGTGGTTGGATTCTACAGGAAGTGATGTGTTTGTGTGTCCGAGGCAAACTTTTTATATCTCCGTGGTTCTGTACTGACATCATTAGTTGGTGTACGGGGCTTGTATATGCTCTACGCTTTCCCCTGACGACCACAAAAGACAATATACCTCTTTTTCTGTCACTTCCCTTGCATTTCTTTCCTCCCGTCACAATAAATATACTTTGCACACCTTTCAAATATTTGGCAGTGTATAAAACTGTGTAAAAATTGACTACCACTTTTCTCAATATTCTAGACAACTATAGAAATATGCTCAAGATGAGAAAATTTAGATGAATGAACAATGACACTTACTACACTGTTGTGCTGTGAGCAGAGGAGTGTCTTCCTGCATTTGCGCTCTGCATGCAGGCAAGGTACGGACAGATTCAAGGGTAGGGAGGGTCATTGACTTTTTCCTCGTGATGTCCTCAGAGACACAAAGGAGTCACAGGCCTTGTGTGCAGAGTTTTCCTTCTCTGAAATTCTCTAGCGTACTTGACTTCAGAGATTACACCCAGAGACTAATCATTCAGGTAGTGCGTTTGTCACAGTTCAGGTTGGAATGGAAATCTAATCTTAGTTCTATAAGCAGTCTTTTTGGACTGTGCCTCAGTGCAGCTTTAACACCGAAATGCATTCGTACACGGAATTTATAACCGATGTTCTGCCACCTTTCCAAAAACTCAATCAGGTTTAGATCTGCTAAGCAATTATTTATTTCAGAGCATGTCAATGTGTGCAAGTGCACACCTGTCATTTATGCCATTACATTGTACGTGATATTCGTTTTTTGGTCAAGAGAGATTCTATTATTAAACCTAGCGTTGTCCTTTCTGTGGTTCGAGATCATGTATTGTGCCTCTTGCATGTGCATGTGTATTTGTGTGTGTGTGTAAAAGTGCAGAATGTGGATATTCACGTATGTTTTATTTATTAAATTTTTTGGTTGCTCGTGTTTGCATGAAAAAGGAAACTCTTTGGAGCTGCCCCTGTACTTCCAAGCAGCTTTTGCTGCTCTTCCTTCGCTCAAAGGCGCAAAAGCGTCCTGCCCACCATTTCTGATGTTTTCTGGAAGACACAGAGCTGCCGCTCAACTAGAGGGGAGGACCTGATGTAAAGTTGAACTCTGGTTTCTGTTCAGACAGATAAGTCCAAGAAGGGAAACAAAATATATTCCAAACTTGCTTGCCTTATAGTCATAAAGCCTTACAATCCTGCCAGAGAGTTCCACGGTTAAGCCATATCCTGGTGGAAATATCCATGCATGTCTTTTCATAGTCTCTCAGACCTCTCTCGCTATCAGACATCAGACTTCGATGCTCGGCATCCTCTTGTAGACCCGCAGAGCGCCCCCAGCGCTCATCGCCCTGGGGGCAGTGTATGTGCCGACAGGGGGAGGGGCTACATAAGGCATCACATGCTCGGGGTAATAGAGGTCAGGGGTCACCATCCCCACACCGAGCATATTGCCGTCAGCCTGGCCTAATGTGAGCGGGCACCAGCTGCTTCATGAAATGTCTGTGGAGCTGCGGCCGTGAGCTAGACGCTGGTCGTCACGAAGCGTCTGGAGAAAGGGGTTTTCCGTCGGGCGCGCTGGATACATCGACTTGCTGCGACGACCAATCCCGAGTCCGCTGACGCCCACCCCCCCGAAGTGTGGTTCAGGTGCACAGACTGATTTTTTAGGGGCTTGTCTGGGATCAAAGTCGCCGAGGGCATGTTGGCATACGGCGTGCTGTCCTGCAGGCTCACCCGCCGCGAGGTACTCTTCTGTGGCAGGTTCTCATACGAGTGCTGCGGATGATCACGCCCTCGTTCTGGTAGTGACTTATAAGACCGTCGCCTTCTTGGTCACTCTGGGGAAGATAGGCTGTGAAGGAAGCATCAGGCTGGGGGAGAAAGGTGAGAAGGACCTGTCAACACTTCCGCCGCCGGTGCCCCGTCCATCTGGATGGAGGAACTGGTCTTCGCTGATGTCATACAGGTTTCCAGAGTGCAGGCAGGCATCGCAGCGATACTGAGAGGGAACGTACAGTGTAAAGCCCGGAGTAATTGGACACTTTCGACAGGCAGCTTCGGCAGTGAGTCTGTCGTGGATCCTGAGTAGAGACCAGAGCCGCCGCGATGCTCCCTGCTCCACCGGACTTTCCATATGTGTTGTATTTTTTATCCTTCGCAGCGGAGGTTTGCATCACGTCTGGTTCATGGGCCTGGGAGAGCAGACTGCTGTTCAGCTGCAAAATTGGCTGCTGCTCGGACGAAGAAGTTGGCCGGTGTTTCAGTGTCACGGTGGTCGCTGAAGATGTCCGGGTAGTGCAGCCCATGCTCCTGGTCAATGGAGTCAGATGGTATAAATCTGGCTCCCCTGGCTACTCTGAGAGTACATCTGAGCGCTGTGGTTGCTCTGCTGGCTGGGTTGGCTCCGTAATGTTGAAAGCTCCACGTCGCTCAGGTTCCCGCGGTAGGCGGTTACGTTTTCGAACGGTTTCTTTTAACTTGTGCTGCTTCTGCAAGTCCACCCGACCAGAGCAATCTGATATATCCGAGCGGGCAGGTGCATCTTCCGGCAGGTAGCGTCTGGCTCTCCATCGGTAGGGTCTCGGTAGGCTGTGGGGCAGATGGTGGGGAATTTCCCCCAGGTTCTGGGTTCTGTCGGAGGGCTCTCCACAGACTTCTTCCACAGAGCACGTGGCTTGGAGGCAGGAGGTCGTATGGCCTCACCTCCGCCTCCCTGAGCCCCCGCTTCCAGCAACACCCGGCTGAGCATCCGTCAAGCTCAGGGCACCGTTGCCCTGGCAAGAGAGTGTTGTTAAGTGGCTCTTTGAGACGGTTGCTGAGCATGGTGCTGGTATTGCTGAAGGGCACGTTTTTCTGGGTGAGGTTGTTGCCTTTTCCTCCGCCCATAATTTCCAGCAAGCCCTGGGGTAGGAGGGAGAATGCTACTCCCGGGGCGTTTGGGTGAGGTAACTCCAAGTGTGGTGATCTCTTCAGCCGATTTCAGAAGGTGCAACATGTTGGCCTGAGGGCTGAAGCCTAACTCTGGGGCTTTCTTCATTTCAGATATGGACACCGTGAATGCAACTCCAAATCCCCTATGGGTGGAATGGAGATGGAAATGTTAACAGAAAGAAGTTCTCCATAAGTGGAGGCTAACACCAAAAAGTATATATTAGCACAATATTTCTCAATATAGTCTCTCTGTATGTTTTCTGGTTTCTGAAACTCTATAAACCGATGGAATAAAGTAATATATCCTGCTGTGACAAACAACCACACTGTGTAACTTTATTCTATAGACGGTGGCTGGTACTATTATATTTTGTTATATAAGCTCTTTCTTATTTCACAGCAAAAAATGTGTTTGTCAGCACATAAGCAGCAATCCCTTCTCTGATGATGCTCTGTGGTAAACAGCCACCATGACATGTTAATATGTCAAAATTGAGCAGATAATGGTTGCCTTCAGCAACGGAATCTCTCCAGTTAATTTACCGTCAGTGTTTCTGTGACATACCCTGCTGATAGTGAAGAGCATTCCTGGCCGACCAGAAACAGAGACCAGTGAAACAGTAACGTAGCCTCCAGTAGAAGAGGTGCTCCCAGACAAAAGTAATTAGCGAAAGAGCCATGGCAGCCGCAAGCATATAGAACACACCAGCCATATTATCCACATCCAGCTGACTGCTCATCACTTCATTCTTCTCATTATGACAGATACCAGTTAGCCACTGGGCCTCTAGCTCCTCCATCTCACCTAATACACAACACAAAATTACAGTTAATGCTTATGCATAGAAAACAGGCTGGCTCTGTTTCAAACACTAGCGAGCTGTTTACCTAGGAAGCATTTTTTTAAAGCATTTCCGGCAACTTCCTAAAAGAAAGGCTGATAATGTTGCCTTGAGATATATTGAATTAAATAGATTAAAAGAAATCGATATATATAGATATATTTTATCATCCAAAATAATAAAATAGTACAATAGTTAAATCTAAATTAACTTCTTTATTATTTCACACCTGGAATATTTCATTCTGATTGGTCTGATTTTTAATGACTGACTAATTTGCATATTAGACTGCTGTTCCTGGCAATCAATCTCCCACACGGTAGTAGTTTTGCTCACTTTGTTCTACCATTCAAAAATGTGGGGTTTGCAAGTCTCTTAGTACTCGCCAAGGCTGCATATAACTTTGATCAAGTGTGAAATATATGTTAAAATAATACAAAAAACTGTTTAACATCACTCCAGTCTTCAGTATCACTGTGAACAACTTATTTTAAATAGTCTTTTAGCATATTATATATATATATATATATATATATATATATATATATATATATATATTATATTATTTAAATCTGTGTATATATATATGTGTATATATATATATATATACATATATATATCACATATATATGTATACACGATAAAAGACTTTAAAATAAGAGATCTGAATAATGAATAATTAAAAAAAGAGAAAACTTAGTGCATGCTACTGCATCAGTAACATGCACTAAGTTAAAATCTATCCAAATCATGCAAGTCATGCTATTTATGTGGCATCTGGGTGAAGCGTTAACAGGTTTGATTCCTATGTGGTGTGTTTTAAATAAATAATTTATGAAATTCCATTTCATTTAGAATGCTGTAGAGAGCAAGGAATCTCACTAAGGTTTGGAACAGAGATGGTGTTTAATACAGAGTTCATGAAATAAGTGAAATAACAAAGAGAGAAATGCAGAAAAACACTTATACCATCTCCAATGATCCCGAGGATGGCAAGGTCGACATGCCGTTTCCAATAGGATCCTTTTTGCAAGGCAATACCATATCCTGTTGTGGCAAAGATGTAGCCACTGCCAATAGTTACTAGCTTACAGCCATCATCACGCCCCGCCATATAGTTGAGCACAGCCGCATCATATATGAAAGCATCCAGTTTACTGTATAAACCAATTAAGCACAATTATTGGCTTATATGCATTTACAGAAAAATTATGTCTACCAAAAAATAACCTTTTTGATCATGCAAGAAAATTGCATATCCCAGCCATACCCAGTCTTGAGGCTGACCAGTGCATCCTGAACTCCAGTTTGATGGTATTTCACCATGTACTGGTGCATGTCTGGGTAGTTTTTCCTGATGTTTCGCTCTGTGCTCCCATTAGGCACATGTCCCGAAGCGAAACGGAGGTGAATAGGAATAGGGACTCTGAAACTATGAAAGAGAAAACGATACATCAATTACATAGAGAACTGTGAGGGCAGCTTAAACAGATACATGGAGAGAATCAATACAAGCTCAAATACAGAAATAAATCCAGCGAGATAAACCTGGTTACTGGTGTAGTTCAGATGCTACATCTTGTCAATTTATAATGACATACGAATGCTCTTTTAAAACCTAGTGAGCTGCCAACTAGACAGTGCACTGGAAAATATATTTGTCAGGTAGCCTAAAACTGAGCTTCATGCTGTAACATCTGAATTAACTGGCTTTATTCAAAACAGATAAATTATTTAACATTAGGTTACACCAAAACATTTTTTTAAAGATAGAAAAGGTTTGCTATATCACTGTAAATTTTTACTTTTGTAATAGGGAATTTTAAGCATGCACTCAATAGATAATCTTACAACGGATTTGTGATGAGCTAAGCAACAAATCAAAGGCAAGATTTTGTTTATAAATGTTATATAGTTCAAACGTTGGGGGTCAGTAAAATATATGCTTATAAAGAAATGTATACTTTTATTATGCAGACACATGAAATCGCTTGTTAATAAAAATACATTTTATAATGTAAACGCTTTCATCAAAGAATCCTGAAAAAATGTATCATGCATATTAGTGTGATATCTGAAGGATCATGTGACACTGAAGAATGCAATGTAAGGAAAACTGCTGCTGAAAATGTAGCTTTGCCATCACAGGAATAATACCATTTTGGTTCTAACTCCACGCTGTTAATCATTAATAAAAAAATCATCATTTATAAAGCCTCGATATACATTAATAAGCAGTTTATAAATAATGCAATAAAAATGCTGTATTCTTGATTTATAAACATATATATAATGTGTTTAATAATTGCATTTCTTTTCTAAATGAAGTATTGCATTATCTACAAACCAGTTATTTAAGAGTTGTCAGTAGTTTATGAGATCACTTAGAAAATCTAAGTAAATGATTAATAAACTATTTAAATTCATCCATCTTATTATTCAGACATATGTGTTATTTTTGTGAGGACTATTCATGCCTTAGCTATATGGTATTTACAAAGGAGATTTAAAGGCTCAGTTATCTTCTAAACAGAAAAAGAAACAAAGACAACAGTGATACAGAACATAGAAATATTTAAGGTATATGAATGTGCATTTAAATAGTTTATGAATAATTTATTACATTTTTAAGTGATCTCATGAACCACTGACAACTAAATAACGAGTTTCTAAATAATGGTTATATATCAAGAATAAAGCATTTAAAACATTATTTATAAACTGCTTATTAATGCTTTAGAAATTATGAATTATCTGTTAACTAATGCTTAATATTGTGCAGTTATTATAACGTGTTACCGAACATGGGTAAATATATATCAAAGGAGAAAACACTATAATACACTATAATATTATAATAATAATAATTAATAATAATTATATATATTATATATATATATATATATA